>JAANSN010002693.1:0-22464 GCA_036850665.1 Dicranocentrus wangi
CCCTTCTTCTCCTGTTTACAATCCTCCTGTTCATCTCTTTTAAGATGTTAAAACTTTCAAAGTGGAACAAAAGCAACAAGCTAGCAGGGCAAAAAATAACCAGTTTAGGCTATGATATACGTACCGTAGCGCGTAGTTAGACATCAAAAGCCAAAAAACAACATTTATTTTTTTTAAAAGAAAGAAGCATGTAACATGTTTGTGTATTGTGTACCAACTCATATGTTGTCAGAAATGCAAAAAACAACAACAACACTTCAAACTAAATGGAATGTTTGACCATGTAATAATACTCGCAACGCAAGCTTAAAAGTCAACTACTCTCAACTTTCCAAAACACTTTTTCCTCTATAAAAATTACGAGACAGAGTCCCCGGGAAAAGTATAATATGAAGCCCCTGAGATATTTTGTTTTACCGGGAATCCCACCCCGGGGTTTTTATTTCTCTGCATCTGCCAATATCCCGGCGAGCAGGTTCGAAGTGGGATTAATGGAAATCAAAGAGAGACGACGGGCTTGCTTGGTGCGTGCAACAACCCCCATGAAATCTCCCCTCTCTCGGTTGTGGTCATGTTAGATTATTTATTAGAACAGACAGACATAAAAGACTGGTGATGATGATGATGACGATGATGCGTTCCTCCTCTTGGTTTATATCAATGATATCCATAACCACCTCACCACCACCTGCCTGCATCCCTGCTGCACCCGCGGTGGTGCACCTCGCCTAGCTCGACGAGCTGAATATATAGTGGGGAATCAACCTTGGGAAAAGCCAGTGAGCACGTTGCGTATGTATAATACGCAATATGAAAAAAGCAATAAGTAGTATGCATAGTCGAATACGTAATCAGTTTTGGAACTCGGAGAGTGAAAAAAGGGGAGAAAAAAGTTTTTTTTTATTACTGTTCCAGCTGTGGTCCTCGCAACCTACTCACTTCGCACCAAGCAAACCTCCTCTCCTCCTCCTCCTCCACCACCCGCTTGTAATACGTGTAATAATATTCACAAATTATTAGAGTTTTTGGCGTAAATGAGTGTGGAACGGGGTGTGCAAGCTGCACACACACGTGTTACGATCCCCGAGTGATGATGATCAGTTCAGTAGTAGCTAGTGCTAGTATGCCTTTTGCCAAGGTTCCGCACTTTCCACTTCCTCATTGTAATGCATATTAGCAGCTTTTCCCACTAATGAAAAAATTATCCTATGTATTACACCACCATACCACCACCACCACGACTCTACTCTACTCCATGTGTATAACAATCTAATTGTACATTTTCATTTTCTCCTGTGAGATTAAACTGCATTCTTTTACGAGGTGGCAAAAGTGCACTAAACGAGTAGTCGAGTGGTATGGTATAATATAATATGTTGTATAAAATGCAAGGTGGGGGGCGGTGGGTAGGTGGTGGTATGGTTGCTAGTTTGTAGTTGTGAGATGGAATCAAAGTGGAAGCTTTTTCACTTTGGATTTATGTTCACGCAGGTTGAGGAGAGGATGTTGAGATGTGATGTGGAGATAGAGAGAGAGAGGATAGGATATGAGAGCGAGAAACAATTATTGGATGAGATGAGTAAGGTTGGGTTGAGAGAGGAGAGGAGAGTCGTTAGGAAAGCCATAATTTTGAGCCAGTAGTCACCCACCATCACCATGATCTCCTGTGATTAAAACATTGATTGATTAAAAAGTAAAAAGGATCAGTGTGGTTGATCACCACACGATGAATGAAATCTATATATATATATATATAAGTATATATTTCACTACATTTTCTCCTTCTCCATCTCTGCCTACTCATGCAATTTGTGTGAAACAATGAGAGCCTTTGGATGGAAATGATTACATGGAGAACACGAGTTCGATGGGAAATTAGTTCCACGAAAATACTTGTCGTCTCATCTTGTATCATTTTCTCTGGAATGTGTGATGTGATGATGTGTGTGTCCACGCATCTCATCTTTCCCATTTTCCCGTGTGTCGATGATAGCGAAATTGCTGCTGGAGCAGCGATGAGATAGGGATATCTGTATCAAACAGCTTTTGATGTGGTGGCACATTACATTTTTCTGGGAAACGGAACACTCACTCCACACCATCCACCACCACGGTCACACAATGAAAGTGTGACTTGTCAACAACAATAAACAGCAGTCATTCAACGGCTGTATGTGTGTGGATTTTTGTGGAAGGGGAGCTCGTTAAAATATGTTGCAATAGCTCGTTATTTCCCTGACGGAGCGGAGGAACTGCTTGGAAGGTTGGGCTCTTCTGTAAAGGAAGTCAGGGACGCGGACGAAATGATACAATCATCCGCCCGCGCGCACTGTCACAAAATATTTTTTTTTACTATTCCTCTGATTACTTCACAGTGCGCCTCACTGATTACAAGATAAAAGCCAGGCGACTTATTTAGCTCCACTTCCCAAGCAGCTACCTATCTAACTTGAGGAGTTTGACTGTTGCTCCAAATCATGCATGTGCCACACAGACGGAGCAATTTGTCAGAGCTGAAGCAACCAAGGAAGGAAGTTCATGCATAATCCAGACGAAGAAGAAAAAAATCCTGTGTAAATATGTGCTGTGTGTGTAACGTGTGTTGCATGCTTTTTTTCTCGATAGAGGTCAAACCTTACTCCTACAACTTGCGGAACAACACATGACGATGATGGTGATGATGAAAAAGGGTTCCGGGAACTAAAGCTCGTTTGGGTATGTTGGATAAAAAATTATATATAAAGAATCATAAAAACTTTTTTTTAAAATAGATTTTTTTCTTTCTTCTTCTTCTTGTTCTGTTCATTCACATGAACAAACAAAAAGTTTTTTGAGCTTGCATGTTGACTTCATATATGATGTTACAAAACATCGATCACAATAGCTCCCATTCTTTCTTCTTCTTGTTCTGTTCATTCACATGAACAAACAAAAAGTTTTTTGAGCTTGCATGTTGACTTCATATATGATGTTACAAAACATCGATCACAATAGCTCCCACTTTTGACGTGAAACCACCAGGAAATAATGGCCGAGAATTCAGTTAGTCGAGACCCCAAAGGGGTTTTATGGGGAAAGCTAGCAATTAATGGCCATTACGCGAGTGGTCATGCAACCCACTTTTTTCACACTTAACAGGCCCTAGCACCACTATCAGTTGACGTGGGGGTGAGTGATAAAGCCGGAATATGAGACCAGAGTGAAAATAAAATAAAATAAATGCCGATGAACCGTTGATTTAAAAGTGTAGCCACCTCGGAATCTAAGAATAATAAAAAAACCTTAACTCTAACTTAACTTAATAAACTCGGAAAAAAGTTTCCCCTCGTTCAAGTGAAAAGGTTTAAGTGGGAGAAGTTGTTTAAAGCTTTCCCCGACCGGACGTCGATGGGCAAGCTAAATCCCAAGAAAATTATAAGGTTTTCAATATCCCAGTGAAAAACAATAACATCAGTTCTGGTTTGTATTTCAAGAGGGCTTCCTCATGGACACATTTTCCTGGTGTATTTCTCCCCCTTTTTTAACGTTATCAGGGCTTTTCATCGAAGCAAAGGGAGTGATACACGACAAAAATCTGTTTTCATTTAGGTTTACAATGAGTACAACACGAATCGTTCAAAGTAATACTTTGTTGGAGGAGGGTCGGCTGGAGTGGACTGGACGGAGAGGAAAAAGGTAATAAAATAGGGCTTCGTCATTCGAAGAGCTTACGCAAAATACAAATACTCACTCACAGCATGACGCGTTCACTCATTTATTTTTGGATTCTTTTAGCCTGATTTTGGTTTGCAATTGCAAGGCAAGAAGGATTGGGTGGGAAAGCTGGTTTTATTTTGGGATCCACGGAAAACTATTGGGTGTGGGTGGATACAACACATTGGTTAGAAAAAATATTAATTTGCTTGGAACCAATAAGGAACACTCTCCATGCTACATTATGTAACCCTTCAATTCCATATAAAACAAATTTCCGTGAAAAGTATGCGCGTTATACATCAGATACGTTGGTGATTCTTTTGTTGTTGTGTATTTAAAAGACAAATCAAAACGGTCAGGTTCTACCTGTGTAACTATGTAGTTGTGTATTTTGTAGAAAAATCAAGTTGAACTTTGTATGTAACACAATATTTACATCAATGCCAAAAATTGCTTTTTCTCCACTTTGTCTGGTGGTTATACGGAAGGAGCCCTCTTTTGAAAATGCACAAATCGATCTACTTTTATGAGCATATCATCATCCCAAAATCCAACATAAATCTTTCCTCAAACGAAACCACAAAAAAGCTCCTCTTGCCTCTTGCTCTGTTTCCTCCCAAAAACTTTTCCTTCATGATCCCTGTTTTGATTTAAAGGATGGTGGTTGTTTCCCACTTTTCGAGAGAGAGAAAAAAGTGCATTTGCTGCAATATTTGGAATGTGAGCTGGCGATCAAACCCGAGCTTTAGCAGGGGATAATATGGGAAAACAAAACATGAATATTTTATTCCGTAACAACAAATTCTGGAGCACGTTGAAAAGCTCATCAGTCATGAAAAAAGGAAGAAGAAGAAGAAGAAAAAAGTTTTGGAAGTGGTATTCTTCTTCCTTTTTTATTGAGTATTTTGTAACACACGTTTTGTATAAACAAATGAACTTATCGAACCACCTTGCATTCCCTCGATTCCCAAACCTCATACCTTCTCTAACCTTTTTCCATATTATTGGAATTATTTTCGAGAGCTCCCCATTCCCCTGAAAAATGGCAAGTTCACTGAGATCCAGAGTGGATGTGGTGGTGCTATAGTGGGGCCTGGAAACTACATAAAATTCCGATGGGACTGGGGCTCAATCCAAAAGCATAAATCTTTTCGTGGCCGTACCTCGTTTTCTCTGGGTGCTACTTGGCGTAAACAACAGAGGAGCATCGACGAGCATCTAGTGCAACTGCAATACGACTCATTCTCTGCCTATACACCTAAGAATAATAGGAAATACCCACCCGGTCGAAGAAAAAAAAACAACAAAATATACCTTTGTTCCCGTTTTTTTCTCTCTCTCTAGTTTTTTCTTCCTTTCTGCCTCAATAAGCTTCTGGCACGTGTTTACGCTTTATTTTAGGATTTCTGTCAAACATCACCCGTCTCCGATAAATATACTTGGAGTTACGATGCCGATATGTGCGATGCACCATATTCCATATAGCTTTTTTATACGTGTGTATACATTATTTGTGTTTGTACATCAAGGGAAAGGCTTAGCACATTGTGTTTTTTCGGCTGGGAAAAGACATCAACATGGCATCATGGCATGGCATCATCTCCTCTTCTTCCCTTCCTTTCCTTCCAAAATAACGACGTTTTTTATATACATTGCACCCATATTGCATGCCACCTAAGGTTATGTTTGGGGAACCAATAATAATACCATCCTCAGTCCTGTCCTGTCTATCGTGCAGTGTGCCACCACCACGGAGAACGAAAACCATCTACTGAAGCTATCTATGGTTTCCCATATTTTACTACTTCTTCTTTCCCCACCAGCCCGAAAAAAATATACAAGATTGGAATGGTGTTGCACTCTTGGTCCTTCCGTCCATGAAGAAAAGGAGGTGGCTGTCCAAGAAAAAAAACTATACTAATACTTTTTCGTGATCTGATCTTCTTCCCTCTTCGAACCTGGCTGGATGCACCTAATGCATATTAGTACCTATACAAGAAGAATATTTCGAATGATTCGCCCCTGCTGCATTGATGGCTCTCAACTCTCAACGTTTGGGTGTCGAGAAACTTGGCGTTTTTTTCTGGAATGCTAAACTAATGTAAGAAGAGAAGAAGAAAAAAAGAAGAATACGCTTTTTCCCCTTTCCTTCCTTTCTTCCTTTTTTTCTAATCGAACATAGAAGCTCTCTATCCGAATCATTTCATCAGCAATTGAACAAAACATGGGAGGCAGGCAGGAGCTCAGCTCCCGAGAAGGTAATAAAGGTAGACATATCGACAGCGGAGCAAAGTGCAAGGGACAATGTGAAAAAGTGCTACTATCGTATTCATCAGGTTTAGTACATAAGTTACATTTGCTGTATTTGTATTCTCCTCTCACCGTCCTCCTAACAACTTTCTCTTTAAAAGAAATTGCAACTTTCTTCCTCTCTCTCTCTCTCTCCTTCTTTTCCCTTTCCATCGTTTCCTTCTACTCTCTCTCTCAAAAATCGTATCAGTTTCCTTAAGCAGATTAGCTGGGAACTCGCGGGAGGACGGGGAGTCGTCCGTCCGTGCCTTGTAGTACATAAAAAAATGCACATCTGCTGGCTATGCGCCCTGTAGACTAACAAGAGATCATCGGAGGTAGGTTACCTACTCCACAATTTTTTTTTCTTTCTTTCTTTTTTTCTCCTTCGAGAGGAATACAATGGTCACGAGTTTTTTTTCGTCTTCTTTCTGTGAAATAAGCTACACGACTGTGTGTGTGTGCCAAGGCAAGGTAGGAAGCTGGATGTTTCTTTTGTGTTGTTGGGAGGAAAAGCTGTAAATCTTAGGTTCTCATTTAGGCAAGCTAACATTTCAACCCGGATAATGGTCATATGAAAGATGTAAAAGCTAATAGAGTACCCTTCACTCTCCCTGAGTTTGAATCCGAGCTGACAGGATTTCGTTTTTTCTTCTTTTTTTGCCTTTTTTGGATTCTTTTTTTGCATGCATTTCCATTTCCCGATTGCATGCATGCCTTAGCCAGCCAAGAAGAATTTCCAAGAATTCATCCTAGTTTCGTTATTCCATCGAATGGGATGGACCCTTTTGTACTTTTTCATTCTGAATTGAGCTCATCATGCATGCGTCACTGGCGGTGGGTTTTTACCCAGAAGAAGGAGAAGAAGAAAAAAAAAGAAAAGTACTTGGGATACGCGTGTACAGGTAGGTAGATACAGACAGACTGTGTTTTGTGTTTTGACTAGGCATTCAATTCAAGTAACGCGTAAAAAAACAAGGGTTGTACTTGTATCCAAATACAATCCGAGATGGAAAATGGGAATCAAAACATACTCGTTAAATCGGAGCGAGCGAGAGAGAGAGAGATGTGTACTCTAGCGTGAGGGTGCTTACTTGACATCTTTTAATCAAGAACGCTTGTTAGTTTCCGTGAGATTTAGAAGAGATGCAGTTTATATGAGTGTTTACAGAGCTCTGGTTTCGGGTTTCCACTAATAATTCATCGAGGGGCAAGCAACGTGGTATGAGTATGATGATGGTAGTTGTAGTGTGGTGGTTTGGAGCTAGGAAGAACTTTTTCTCTCTCTTTCAACAACACCAACATCAACTCGAAGATTTTTGTTTTATATAAATGGCTTTAAGATTAAAAAGGGGGAAACTTACGTTGTGGTACCAAGCCAGCTTGTGAACGGGAGGATTGGCACGGATGTGACATTCAAAGTAGACATCATCCCCTTCTTTGATGTCTCTCGGATTAAGGGAGGACCCCATGCGGAGTGACAACATGGGTGGATCTGCCAATACAAGAAAAAATAATAATACAAAAATAGCATACATCATTTATTTCCTTTGACGCGTCTGGAAACGGTTTTTTTTTGTATTAGAAAAGCTGGGAAATTCTGAAAAGGTAGGAAACACACGAGTGTTGGTTGAGTCACTACATATTTCACCCCTGAAGAGCAAGGAGAGCAACACGGACGGAGAGCATAACAATTTTTTTTACCATTCAACGCTGGTTTTTCCCTTTTTCATAGTAGAAAAAAAATCGAAAGTCGGGCAAGTCACTGCCTATATGAATATTAGCCAGACAGAGTGGAGTGGTTGGAACTTGGAACCCAACTACTACCTCCACCACCGATCGACTCGCTTCTTCCACACGGCCACCTTTTCCGCAACGTTATTCCACAGGAGGAGAACGAATTTCTATTGAAAGAAAACTCCGGGTTTTTTTACCGGTTGTTGATCGCTAGGTGGGTGGTCACTCCAATGAGAAACCACCCGAGGGGATTTTGTTATTCTGGAGTGAAAGCTTTCACTCGTGAATAATTGCACGAGAAATACACATCAAGCCCAAAAAATTGGGTGGGATCGAGCTTGTTTGAGAAATGCATTCATTTTTTTTGCATCACTCATCGAAAAAATCCTTTATTTTGCATTCTTATGCATTGGCATTGAGATAAATGGTAGAAACGCCATTAACTTGAACGCAAGGCTCCTATTTCTCCTTCAACCAATTAGATTGAGATTGCAATTGTATTTATACAGTGGTAGTAAACCTAGTTGCAGAGAAACAAATGATGCTCTCACTTGCCCGAAGGACGACTCTGCAACAGATGGAGCATCACAAAAGGTGATCATGTGATAGCATCATCATCATGCATTTTCTCTCTATATATATATATATTCTTGCTTTTCTTGTATTTTCTCCATTCCACCACAACATTCTCTCAAAGTCTTGTGGAAAATAGAAAGGATTACATTCCTCCTCTCCTCCTACGTATTCCTCAATATTTTAGGCACTTTTGGAAGTCTCAGCACCCATCCTGTGGCTTCGAAAGTGAAATCTATTTTCATTTCGGCACCACACCGCTCTCCCATTTCGGCGGTTATAGGTAGGTACACACACTTTCATCAAATGTGGTATATCCTCGAAACCCAAACCACCCACCTTAGCTTTTAAGTATTATAATAATACTACCAAACTATCTACATTTCCTACTGATGCATCCTCAGACCACCACAACCATCTTCACAAAAGAGAGTCGATTCGGATTGTATAACAAAAGGGAGATGGGGACGACGGGATGAGGACAAGTGAATGAGACGTCTCATTGACGAGCGAATGCCTGCGAAATATATATGTTTTTTTCTTCCTTTCTCGAGGTGGGATACGTAGGAACATTTCAGATCCAATGGCACAAGAAGAGCCCATTCCATCCATATCGCACTTTTTGGAAGGACGGAGGAGCGATGGAGATGGAGACGACGAGGTGGATATAGGTAGGCAGTAGGCCCAGCGCTTTTAGTTTCGATTATGTACACGCCACCAATTCACTCTCACCCGAGAAAAGTCATTGTTGATTAGGAACGACAAGTTTTCCTCTCTCTCCTATTGATAATGATGATGCTATTACATCCAGACCTGCATCTCCAGGTCTGCCTCCCACACTGGAAATTTCTTTTTTTTCCTTTGGCTCTTTTGAAATTATGGGGAGGGTTGGGCTATATATATATATAGGCGTATATATAGAGACACCGACTCCAAAACTCCCCATTTCAATTTTCTTTTTTTTTTCTTCTTCTTCGTCTTCTTTTTTCATTTTCTAACTTGTTGAAAATGAGTGGAAGTGGATATATGGGTGGTGGTGGTGGCGGCGGTGGTGTGTATTATGCCATTACATTATGTATGTTAATGCCTTCCCGTAATCATTATTACTCTGAAGATAAGTGTTTGGAAATAACGACTGAGGGAAAGGCAGGATGAGCTGAGGGAAAGGGATGCGAGTAGAAAACTGTCTTTCCTCCAAAGAGAGAATTAGTTCAGAGTGCAGTTGTACTTTTTCGGGGAAAAAGTCATTGGAATAAAGAAAAAAAGTGTGTCGAGCTGATCGCGATGAGCCTGCCTTTCGATGACTACATCTGACTTGGCTCAATTGATAACTTTGATGGAGGAAAGAAATGTTTTAGGGAACGTGATTTTTCTGTGGCTTGGCTTGGATTGGGAAACCGATCTAATTTCCTTCGGTGTGGTAATTCCTTTTTTTGCGAATAATTCACGGCCCAGTCCCTAATGAAATGGAGTCATGACTGGAATCCCAATAATATTTCACGAGTACATTTATTATGAATATATACGTACCTGCTCCCGTTTTTCCTCCAGTTGGCAGAGATAAAGTGTGGAGAATGGAGAAGATATGGAAGGGGGTATTTCATACTCTATTCTGACGGGTTTCCTTCCTACTGGTTTTCAGAATTAATTCAGTGGCGATAGGGAAAATAAGATGAGACATTTCTCCGGAAAGGAAAAAAAGGAGTTGCGTGAATGTATATGTATGGAATAATGTCAAACGGAAAATTAAGGAAGAGCCTTATTTATGTTTGATGCCCCACTGGAGAGCATAATATTTCAGTTTCTGTAATGTAATGTGTAAAGAAGTGCAATGTGCATAACGACAAGAAGGTCCCTACGGACATTTGAATCTATAGTCGATCATGGTTTTGACATGAGCAAATCGGCTTGGTTCATTGTATATTGAATATCTTTTGGAAAACACATTTATATATATACCGTTAGTACTAACCAAGCAAGACGTCAACAGAACCTAACCTGTGTTACTAATAATATTTACAGGCGAATATCCGTTATCGACGTCCACTTTTGTCAATTAAGATCACGTCGGAAATTTTTCCAGTTATACACTATTTCGATGATTTCTTTCCAGATTAATAAAATCCTCATGCTGCTTGCTGCCTCTACTATATACTCTGCTGTGCAACAACACATGCGCTTTCCGGAAACTATAAGACTTTTGATCTGATTGTTACTCCACATCCACTTTTATAATCGCCCCGCTCCATTGTGCAGTCCGCCAACAAAAGGTGCAGAGAAAAAACACCGGAAACATTATCCTTGCCTGGTAGTTACATCCACAAAGCATTTTACATAAAAAAAATGTAGAGCACTACGTCCAACTTTTCCGGGCGCGCATACAGCATATGGTTTCCCCNTAAAAAAAATGTAGAGCACTACGTCCAACTTTTCCGGGCGCGCATACAGCATATGGTTTCCCCCGTATCCGAAACAACAACAATATAGGATATCCTACTCCTGCTTTCACAAAAATCATTGTAAAATATATCTATCCTTTGCAAAGAATGACTGTAAGGAAATCCTCCTGGTTCAAATTGACTGCGAGCATCCTCCCCAAGAAAGAAAAAAAATACTTTACGAATTTTTTTTTCTTCTGTAGTACACCATAATATATTTGCGTTTATGCTGCCAGCTCATCTTCCCTTTTTCTCTTCTCTCAGCCTTTTCTTCCCAATTTGCACACAAGTGTAAAGTAAAGATAAGTTGGTGTGAAAGTAGGAAAAAAAACAGAGCGCAAAGGATTTTGAACCCATTTTTCCTCCTATAAATATTCCATTATTTTGTTGCATTGAGCCGGGACTCTCGCTCAGGCTACCAGAGTGTATGCGTTTTACTTTGTTTCAGGATCCTTCTTTTTTCGATCCGTTTCTACATCAGGAGATCTTCTAAGAATCTGGGAGCTTGTCGGGTGGGCCGCCGCCGGTGTGGTTTGGTTTCAAACAACCCAGGCAGCCAGCCCTAATATTTTGTATTAAAAATCCATCTGACTCGCATGACTACCCTCATCTCCCTTTAAACTAAGATTTTCTAATTCAGAAAGTGGATGTATGATCAAATGATCAAGTACAAACTGGATTTTTCTCGAGAGGGAAGGAAGAAAAACGATGGGAATAAGAAAGTACATGTAACATGTTCTCCCTAAGAAAAAGAAGAAGAAAAAAACCCTTTTAGAATCAAAAAAAGGTTATAAGGTTCACTCTTCAACTCTGTCTGACTGCCTATGTGTCTACTTTTCATGCATACATTACACTCACTTTCCGGAGAAAAATGGATAAATCGAATTTCCTTTCTAAAGACGAAGGATCAAATCAAGAAAGAGAAGAGGGGCTCTGATGCAATATTGCTTTCATTTTTTTGTGCTTCACCTTAGGTTTTTCCGGGGGAAAAATGTAACAAAAAAGGCGTAAATAGAGGGAGAAAAAGTCTGCTAAAGAATAGACATGATGTAGTCGATAATGATATCAGAGGTATAATATGGTGTGGAGCCTTAGTGGATGGAGATGGAGTGCACTAGCAGTTTTTTTCGCTTCTTCTTCTTTCTTTCTTTATCCACCTCCCAAAGTGAAATTTCTTGAACAAATAAGACTCGTCTGTATCGGTATGATGATGATGATGATTCCACCACGTCCAAGAAACGTAGTCATGCACAACTACCATACCACCGCCACCTCCGACCTCCACGCATTTTCTTATTCTGTAGCAGCACACAGTCAGTCAGATAAAACACCTCCATTTCGCATGCAAGTCGCCGATGAATATTGCTCCGGTATAAAACCTCTCTCCCTCTTCCACACACACACACACACACACACACCATCAATAACAGGCATGAGAGGAAAAAGTACATCAAGCCACTTTGCCACCACCACCGCCGGTGGTGCGTTGCACTTTATCCACCTCCCAAAGTGAAATTTCTTGAACAAATAAGACTCGTCTGTATCGGTATGATGATGATGATTCCACCACGTCCAAGAAACGTAGTCATGCACAACTACCACCATACCACCGCCACCTCCGACCTCCACGCATTTTCTTATTCTGCAGCAGCACACAGTCAGATATAACACCTCCATTTCGCATGCAAGTCGCCGATGAATACCGGTATAAAACCTCTCTCTCTTCCACACACACACACACATCATCAATAACAGGCATGAGAGAAAAAATACATCAAGCCACTTTGCCACCACCACCACCGCCGGTGGTGCGTTGCGTTCACGGACTGAGGCTTCATGCATGTGTGTATGTGCACGGGCAGGATATAAAGGATATTTCCTTCCAGGTTGAGACTGTCATTAAGCACACATCAAGAGCCAAGCCAAATTTTGTAACGAGCAGTAAAGGTGTACTCACGTTTCCCGAAAGAAGGGAAGAAAAAAAACCGAAACATGCCTGAAGACTTTTTTTTCGGAGGAAATTTTTTTTTCTGTAGTGATCACTATCGAACCTTTTAGTATAGGATACTTCCTGAGGAAATAGGTACAAATCGAATTCACTCTTGTTTATACAAGCACAGGGCGGAAGGGAAAAAGTAATTTTCAAGAAACAAAGGAGGAAGTAAACAGAAATTTAATTAATTCAACTCTGTTCCGTCGACACTGCAGGAGGCTGCTGAATGAAATCGATGTAGAGAACCTGAGAAAATTTCTACCGATTTTTTTCTCCTTCATCTCTCATTCGAAATATACTTGGATAGGATCATAAACAACTCTGTTCCGTCGACACTGCAGGAGGCTGCTGAATGAAATCGATGTAGAGAACCTGAGAAAATTTCTACCGATTTTTTTCTCCTTCATCTCTCATTCAAAATATACTTGGATAGGATCATAAGAGTGGCAGAGAGAGAGAGAGAGAGAGTGGCTCTGATGATCAGGCTTAAACACACACACTTCAAAACTGTGAAGCATCACGAATTCTTTTTCTGGAGAACAACAGGCCAAAAATTTCCCTTTTCCCTCTTGTTTCACCAAATTAAATCAGAGATAAACGGATTTTTGAAAGCAATGCAGGGCACATTTCCCCGGAATTACGTAAGTACCTAGTTTGGTTAAGGTGGCGAATTAAAATGCGAACAGTGTGGATTTACGGAGAAGTTCATTTGAAGTATGGGTATAGAAGGTGGCTGGATGCAGAATTAATTATTTTTCAAAAGGATGCAATATGGTTAATCTAAATCAGGATTAAAAGTGGATATTTAACACTCGAAGTGGTTGCACGTTTGCCGTGTCGTTACAAACTGTGTAGCAAAAGAATCTGAAATTGATGCTCTACAAATCTCGCTGGTGAATTTTTGAATTTCCAGTTCGACTGCATGACATATGGTATACTTTGACGTTGCAGATATATTTTTAAAATTCGAAGCAATTGTACATCTATCACAGGTTGGTTGTTCTGGACATATCGTTGGTGTAGAAATTTCTGAAGGACTTGAGAGAGTGTAATTGATTAACCTGAAATGCATTCTTTAAAGGCTAACTCCCTTGATTCACTTTTGATTTTAGTAGGTCCGACCTCAGCCGCTCCGCTCGGCAGCAGCTCCCATCCATTTCGATCCCATCCCGCATCCGCACTCCCCACTTATCATCTCATGCCAGAGCACATTAGCCCACAAAGGCAGAGGAGGAAGAGGAGCCCCGTTTATCTCTCATCTACTTTTCCCTCCCCATTCCACTTCGTTAGTAAGAATTGTTCGATTATGTTAAAAGGAATAAAGGGAAATATAAAGTGAAAATCTGACATCAATTGGAAGCCCCAAAATGGTTCAAGAATCAGATAAAATCTTCCAAAAACCTGAACTTACCACCACTACCACCACCACCACTGCTTTCCTCCTCTTTTCCATTTGGAAAGTTTGCTCTTTATTCGAATCTACTCAAAAACATTCATCCGTATAACCCATGAGTCGCAATCCTTTTTTTAAAAAAAGCCTTCCACCACCACCACCTCTACCATCAGCCAGGCAGTAAAACCAGGTAAAGTGTGAACGAACACTAGTTCTGCCTGCCTGCTGCTGGCTCCTTCCTCCAGCCAAAATTCGTCTGACAACTGGGTTTAGCATTTCGGATCAAAGAAAAAGGGAAAAGGCGAGGTGTCAACTGAACTCCTTTTTAAACCCGTTCTGTCATCATCAATGGATTTAGAGAAAGGGGCATTGCGGAAGCAGGTCTAAACCCGATCCAATACCAGAATCTTTGTGAATTCCTCTCTCTTTTTTAAACGAGAAAAACGATCAAAAATTCTCTCTTTTATGGTTTTTTTGTCTCAAGTTTCAACTTTTTTTTTCTTCCCTTATTGCACTACTCACACACTCACCACCAGCACCAGCAGTAGTACCAGCTTAGCCAGACAGAAAAAAGAAAACCATCCTTCGTTATTCTGCCTTTTCCCCTTCGTTTTTTCTCTCTCTTCCTTCTGCAAGGAGAGTGTGACTGACGGAGGAAATTGTATTTCAAAATATCTGGGCATTGATGCGTTCATCCTAAACCTTCACAGATATTCGTCGTCCAGAATGGATGAACATTACACCACCAGCACTTTTCCCCAAAAATGTGTCTCCTTCGCCACACATATCACCATCCGGGAAGAAAAAATATGTGAGTCTAGCGAAATGTCCCGTTTTTTGCCTTCTGGAAATTAAGATTGTGGGGAACAGAAGAGAACAAGAAAAAAAAAGAGAGAAGAATTTGCCATGCTTTGCTGATCGTAACAAACGTTTCCGTCCTTCCCTAACAAATAAAATATATCTGATATAGGCGTATATTTTCCTTTCCTACAAAAAAGTAGGACAGACAGACCGAGAGAGAGGGAAAAAAAGATTTTTCCAATTCCTTTTCGTGCTCGCACCAACCAACTTTACTTTCCCTTTTTTCTAAAAGAAAAAGGAATAGCCTCAGTTAATTTTAAGTTCGTTGTTCCATTTCCATTTGATCGATCTGAATATTTACCCACTGACACGAGAATAATGGTAAGTAAGCAATGCAATAATGGAAATATTGACTACGCGGTGGTGGCGAAGTCGGCTGCTTTCTCTTCCTCTCTTCTCCTCCTCTTGTGGTTGCGGCTCATACCGAAAAAGAAACTTTTTTTGTGTAAATGTTATTGAAGGAATTAGAGTGAAAAATGCAACTTTGGAGACGAGTCTGTGAAGAAAATTGGGAAAACCAGCAGAACTGTGCGAACGGGGGATGTGCAAATCTTTTCTTTTTTTCATCAATACCAATCCCCCTCCTGACGATGATGACTATGACAATATCAGCCCACCTTATTTACCCATTTGCAAGTGGATGAAAAAAGGGGAAAAAATGTTTTTACTATTTTCACATTTTCCTGTTGACTGGCTGCTCGTGTGTGGGTGCATACGAGGATTGAATTTGAATCCACACTCTTTGAATTTGCATACAAACTGGAATTTTGGTAAAAAAAACTAGCAACTGGCGGCATTCATGGATTCGCAGAACAGAACACAGCTCACCGTGAAAATAATCCGACCAACGTATACCTACCAACCTACATCCAGAAGAAGAAAAAAATCTTGTCAACAATTTTTTTTGTGGAATTGCGAAAAAGTTTTTAAACTTGTTTCAGATATGTCATCATCATCTCGGCCATCACCATCACCCTCAACTCAACCCACAGCACTGTTACACTTTTTTGTCGTTAAATCATCAGTGACGTGACAGGAAAGGCGGAGGAGTGGAGTGGAGAGTGGTGGTGGAATGGGAACCTCCGAAGAGGGGAAAACAAGACACCACAACAATTGGCACTGTCACCGTGGGGAGTCAGAAGCAATATTTCGGTTGCCGCATGTGGCCCCACACGTCACAGAGTTTGGGGAGTCGGGAAGTAAGTAGGTTCCCGATTGCGAAATGCAATCCTCCGCTTTAGCTTCGGTCGCTCGGTCGGTATACCTGTGCGTGGCTTACCTCAGGAGGAAGGGGACAAGAAAAAAAAACACTTTTCTCCAGAATCCATCCCTTATACATACTACTTACTTACTACCTATTTGGAAAGGGCTGTATTATTCCCTCGAGTAGTAGTAGTAGCGAGCGTGTGTTCAAGTGTGACTCTCTCAACTGACGGAGGAGACACTTGCATAGGACACTTCTTTGGCGTGCGGGGAAACAACCAAGTCGATTACCTTGTCATATTCATTTCCACACAATTCATTCCAAAAAGCTTATTATCCAATATCATTGTCATTCTTTTGCATTTTTCCCCTTCGACATATGACGCTCCCGGCCTTTATATAGGCTCCTCAAGTGAAAAGGAAGAGAAAAAGTATTATTAGTCTTCCCTCATGTGTTTTTATAGGGCCCATCAAGCCCAAAAACCATCATTCAGGCACCGCATATATATACTATATTATTATATATCTTGTGTGCCTGGGGTTTGTGGGTTCCCAAACAAAAAAGTCATTTCCAGGCAATAATATCCAGCCAGCTATATGTATAAGCTTAGTTTCTAGAGTACAAAGTTTTTTTTGTGTCATTTCCCTCAAATGGAAGCCTGTCTGTAAGCAATGGAAAAAAATATTATTGGAACTTTTGATGCTATCATACACGAGGAGCGAGAGCTTCTGGAGTCTACTGTATACACTCCAGGTGAGAAAAAGCTGTTGGTATCATCCCGTCCCAGTTACCATCATATTTTCCAGGTAAAAGAGGAGACTCGGATTTTGGGCAAATATAAGGAATACATTAAAAATATGTGTGAGTATTGATGGTGATGGTATGTATTTTTTTTTAGAAAAAAAAATTTAGCTTGAGCTGAAAGTGCTGCTGCAGAAAGGCATTTTTGTTCTTGTAGGTATAAGCACATGGCGAATCAGTCACTTCAGTCTTTTTTTCTTCTTCCGAAGGAATATTATGTGATTGAAAGAGACAAAGACAGCCAATCACTCCCACCTCTTACAAGGAAAAAAGTGCCAGCTGTCTTGGGAAAATTATAGGGAAGCACTATTTGATTATAGGAAGGAAGAGGGAAAGAAAGTATAATCTGGGAAATATTCTTTTGGCCTTGATAACTCCCGAAAAAAGAAAATGGGATTTGGAAAGAAATAAAAAAAAAACAACAAAGTTTCGTTTTTTTCTTCTTCTTCCGGAGTTGTGTGTTTCTTTCGGTGCGTTCTTCTCCAGCGTAGAATTGTGTCGATATATGTCGGAGGAAAAAAATGTGATAACAATATGTTACGCAGGGGGCATGTTGTGCAAGGGAGACTCTAGATCTGTGCAGAAAAAATCTGAACAACAAAAAATACAACTTTTCCATAATATTTTTCCAAGCCAATTTCCCATAGGTTTTCGAGAGGGAAATTCTTTGGGTGAGATGAGCCCGGCAAAACACTATTAGTGTCAACTCAACATGCGTGTTGTGTTGGAGGCTGGAGGTCAGCAGCGGATGAGGAAACGCTCGCCGCTTTCACTCATCATTAACGATGGGGAGGAAGGACGCTTCCTTGGTGGGCTGAAACTGAAGGCCAACCACGAGTTGTCAATAGGCGACAAGTGGAAATGTGCTAAGTAGGTACTTACGTTTGACACGGCCAATTAGTTTGGTTTTGAGCATTGCTTTATTTTCGGAATTACTACAAGCTCCATACGCGATATCCAATCTATCGTATTACTAACCCACCGGTTTCACATGAATTATCTATCGACGTACTAACTACGCATCAATATAATTACACTCCTTGCGTAACCATTTTCCCCATTTGATCCATGTCTTATTAGTCTCTCTCCCAAAAGTTAAGGAGGAGCTGACAGTTTGCATGCGAAAAAAGCATACACACTTATAGTGTACATCAACCTTAATTCAATATTCATGATTGCGTGCGCCGACTACATTATCCAGTATTAAGAAAAAGTAGCTAAACTGAACCCTGTTCCGTGTGCCTGTAATGTGGGTTACTTTGACTAATTGTTTTACAATGTTTTAAGACTTTCTGCCTTGGCTCAACTCTTGGAGAAAAAAGTAAAAGTTTACATGATTTTCGTTTCTCTTCTTCTTCTTCCTCCTCATCCTCCTCATCATCTTCATTATTTTTATTTCCAGATAGCTTTTTTTCTCTTCTCTCTCTCTCTCTCTCCAGCTCTCTCCGTTTTTTCATCGCGTCAAACGAGGTATTTTCACCAGAGTCATCCGAGATGGAGAAAAACTTGCGAGATGCTTTATCTCATCAACGCCACACATGCAACGCAACGACGAAAAAAAGTTGCTTTGTTTCGAACGCTTCTTCTTTGGAGCAAGTTACAAGACTAAGAAGGAGAAGAAGAAGGGTAAAAAAAACTTCATTTTGAGGAAAGTGGAGAAAATGCAAAGCACGATTTGCTTAATATTTACTACGCTCCCCTTGTCTTCTTGTCCCGACTCTGGGGAGAACGACGACGCTCTCACCATTTAACTTCAAAACAAGTTGAAGATTCTCCAGAAGAAGAAGAAGAAGACGCGACGCGACGTAATGAAAATGGAGATATATGGAACGAGCCTTTTAAAAAATATTGTCTACAATCATTATTCCCCCTCCTTCTACCCTCCAATCGCGTTATATCAAAGTCGTAAAAGTTGCTCGCCAACTGACACCCCAGCAGCAGCAGCAGTAGTAGTAGTAGTAGTAGCAATTCAGCACCTAGTTAACTCTCCAAAAATTTTCATAAGATGGAAATAATAATGATATTTACCACTTTTCACACTCTATTTTACGGAATATAATTCGGAATTAAAAGGGTGGAAGGGGAGAGGACGAGGAGGAGTGATTGGCCTGTAGACTCAAATAACTGCACTGCTACTGCTGCCTGCTGCTCACTTGCCTCCAAAAGTGAGAGAGAGTGAGAGAGAGAGAGCTGTTAATGGTTAGTAGAAAAGAGATAATAGGGGAGAAAGAAGGAGAGGATCGCAGCATTCAAGCGAGCACTACCAATTAAAACTTTCTAACGACTCATTAACCCCGCTATCTATGCGAAAAATGGAGGAGGAGGCTGGATAGATATATATATATATCTTACTTGGATGGACGAGTATAAAACCCGGTTCGGTTTAGTAACTTTTTTTTCGGGTCGAACAACTTGGCAAATATATATGTACCTATATTCATTCCACCTTTTGTCCCTGCTGTACTACCCTGTGTACATCTCCTCTCCTCCAATCCAACGGTGGTGGTGGTGTTGACGCACTGTTTTTTTTGCAAAACCGGTGGCTCCTTAGTCGTAACTCGTAGCACATATGTTTCTCATCAACTTTTACTTTTTTGTCTGACAAAAATACTCCAGATCAGTCATCCGCACTCTCTCGCATGCATCGTGCAGAGCAGCGAGTATATTATATATATTGTGACGGAATTAGAGATAATTTGTAGGGATATAAAAATAGTTTGTGTATATGGGAAAAAGGTGAAAAAAATTTTGTTTTCGAGCGTCTCCCCTCGGCCTCCCCCAGTCTCATTCGGACTGACAAGAAACAACTGGAATATTAAATGGGAGCCCATTACTTTTCCTCAAGTTATATCTGGAGTTTCCAATTTTTCAACCAATTTCCCCTGTGAACACTTTCCCCATTTTCTCTTACCTTTTGCAACATTTGCGAGCAGGAGCCTCCTCCTCGCCCTCGCCCTCCATAAAAGTGAGGAGAGAATCAGGAGAGAAAAAAAAAGTTTTACAAATGTGGAAATTTTTTCCTTCTTTTTTCCTAGTTACTACTTAATTCAAAGCATGCCTTGTCCGTGTATTCTGGAGAGAAAAAAAAACATTTTTTTGTTGCACGTTTACTTTGTCAATGAACTGCATCCAACCCCGGAATGCCCTTTTTCTCCGAAAAAAATAAACTGCCGTCTATTGATCTTTGCGCGTAAGGAAAAGTTTTTTTTTTCTTCTGATTCCATATCACCCTCACCTTAACTTGTCAGGTACTCACACTAACTATATATTGGTATTTTAGGAAGAAAAAGAACTCGTGGGATATGTTACATAGGTGCCTATTGGAGTACGTACGGATCCCTTATGTTGATTTTATCCCAAAGTTGGAAATACCTAAACCCGTGATGCTCCCGCCGCCGTACTAATATTTATTATTCGACACTACTGTCTACAATTTTCGGGGCTCTTCCTTTTCACCAGACACTTTCCTCTTTAGAAATTTATAAACCTTGACATCCACTTTGGCAATTGGGACTCACAGCAGTCCCAAGTAAACTCGTCGACCCGTTGATTGACAACTCATGCAAAAACATCATAAAACTCTTTAAATGTTTTATGCCTTCTCCTCCTCCTCCCCCATGAAAGTATATAGGGAGCTGCGTTTGGCGAAAGGTTATAGTCCCGCTCCGGAAGAGTTAGTCTGTGTGTGTAGGTGTTGAGTTTTAGGCGATGAAAGGTGAGCCCGGGAAAAACATCAAAAGCAAACAAAATGTTGATGTTGAAGTTGAATGCATGTCAGAAGAGGAAGAAGAAGTGGAATGAAAGCTGTTAAATTCAATTCCACCATTGTACTTATACCACCAGCACCACTATCACCACCCCCGTTACTCGCATTATTTTACCCTTCAATCAGAGTTGTTGCAGTTTGTGAAAATGATTTTCGCGAGCAAAAGTTTGTCTGATTGCGAGAGGTGTGGTTTAGGATTATTGTAGTTCCCTGAGGCACCACCACCACCGGGAAGCAAACTGGAAATCCTGGATGAAATGAGTTCAGGTGGAAAATATGTGAAATCCAAATAAGGAAATGGAAATTGCGGAATGACTACGTACATACATACATATCTACAACGACGGAATATTTTACGCAAGGATAATTTGCTCTTTTCAAGGGGAAAGGGAAAACTAATACGGAACAAGTTGGCAAAACTCTGGTGCGGAATATGCAATCCAGTGTAAATTAAGCCAGAAGAGAACTGCGTGTGTGTGCTCTGCATAGTTGGTGGATTTCCATTTGCATTTCCAATTTGAACCTTGCGTCGTCCCTTTTGTTTTTAGTAGAATGGAATAAGGTTATACGCAATACCCCTCATTCACTTGCGCCAGAACAACAACGAGTTTTTTTTTATCTTCAGCAGCAAAGCAGTATGAATCATATCGCCATTTACGCATTTACGGCTGTGGAGATGTTACGAGGGCTATTTTTCGAGGATCGGTAATTGGGGTTTGGATCCTCGTCGGCACTACCATCCACCATCATCCCGACTGACAAGGAACATCATTCCGTCATCATCATCATAATCCTGCGACGATACCATCCCATTTCATTTAATAGACGGGAGAAAATGCTACACACAACTCGGACCTGCCACCCACCACCACTGCCACCGAGTTTTTTTATGGCCGACGAAGCCCATAGATAACAGGGGATGGTCATAAAAGGGAGAAGAAAAAAAGTTGTAATTGAGGAGATCGTATTTCTGACCATTATCATCAGTAAAAGAGGATATTTCTGTCACATTTCCAGGCACAATCATCATCATCACCATCATCACACTCGAGCGAGGCAGGGGCATTCAAGTCTGAACGTGAACGGACGAACGAACGATATATATCCTTTCAGCGAACGAACGCGTAATTTGGATGATGGTGATAGGAGTAAATTGAAGTTTTCATTTTCAAGAGCACGAACAAGAAGAAGGGAACACTTATTTTTTTCGAGCCAATTGGAGAAAAAGGTAAAAAAGTGTGTGTATATATATAAAGGTTTTTTTCTTTTTTACTTACAGACAACCCGGAGACGCCACGAGTCCTCCATGGCACCAGCTGTAACTTGAGTATTTTCCGCTCGACACGTCAGCACCTGTCCGTCAACTGAAGCGTTCGGTGTGAAAAAGAGTCTTGACACAGAATTGTTACTACCTCTGGACTCCTGTAATAAATGAAGGGAGAGTTGTCAAATGAATCAAATTCAGGGAGTTATGCTCCCATTACACATTTTATTTTCCGGGGAAATGAAGGCAACTAACTCCAGGCTGGAAAAAGAATATATAAGTATATATATGGACGCATTCAATTGGACGTGGATAATGGGAACGAACAGAGAGAGAGAGAGTTTCTTTTTGGTTGTGCTGCGTCTATTTATGTTTTGTTGCCTCCAGCTATATGAATTCACATGCTTGTTGGGTAATCAACCATTTTATTGGGGGAAGTTTAGGAGGGG
>JAANSN010002694.1:0-22451 GCA_036850665.1 Dicranocentrus wangi
CATACCTACATCATTTTCAGTTTTTTTTTCATTTCATGTGGATCGGTGTTTGAGACTAGGGATTACTAACAAGGATGGTCGAGTAAAGATGGTCTGTAAAAAGGGTCCGTGAAACCTGAAAGGGATTAGCGAAAGGGTTTATCCGCTTATCTAATGATCGGTCAGGAAGACGCTCGCTATTCTACACCTATTCCATGGTTCATGTGACTTTGTACAACTCACTAAAACTGATCCCTCACTAAACTCAGTTATCCCTGTGGAAGGAGGGGAACGATTAAGTGATTTCAATCATCTCCAATTATTCCTTTCAATTACCAAAAAGCTTCTAACTCACAAGCAAATATAACACGACTTGTCGCTTGGGGTATAGGTCGATCTACTCACAATTCGATTGCGCCTCTGCTATGCTCTAGACTTTCAAAAGACAAAAAGGGACATCTCCGAATCATCTCCGAATCAATGAGTAGACAAATAGCCGACAACCCGAGAGAGTCCAACCAAATTACCAGACTAGCTGATTGTAAATGGCATTTTTTTAACGATGGATTATATATGGGATTATGGGGCCGTTTCTTTTTTCTCAATTGGACCATTTGCATATTAATTTTTACGTTTTCCCTAAGAAAGTAGGGTTGGAATTGGAAGTATTAAGTTAAGAAAATTTCGAGCTACTTGCAGGTACCCCAGTACCCTATGTTAGGTACGTTGCATGCTGCATGCGCTCATCGATCTCATTTGCTTAGGTACCTAACTCTCGCAGCCATCTTTTTCAGGTCTCGTTCCTCCACTGCAATAATAATGTGTATGTCAAACTATTTAGGTATTTTACTGAATGTTCAAAAAATTAAATACAACATAAACAATAATATTTATATTGAACTAAAGCCGCATGCATTTGACAATTTGACTTAAGTATCCTGCTGTACTCCTCTATTGCCAGCTCCTACTGAATATTGAAAATTACTTAGACTACGACGCGGTTGATTAGGCGGAACGCGGTCTTTAAAAGCAACAGGTCGTTGTTCCTCCGGCTCGCTAACTGGTATGTCATCTTCGTGTTCCAGAAAGTACTTCATTGAGTAGAAAGTAATGCTTCTGATTTCTATCTGTAGAGAATTGACAAAGTCGTAATTAATGCTAGCACAAGTTACCAGTTTGTAATAACAAACAGAAATACACATTTTGTCCAACTGCAATTATATACATACATGTCTCAGGCCACGCGCAGCGGGTTCCACAATGTGAAAACCTTTTGCGTGATAAACATCCCGATTTTGATGCAATATAAAGTTTCGCACGCTGATTATTGCCTGTGGAAATATAAATTCAATTTCACTTGGACAGTTTAAAATACAGTTGATTTGTGGTATGATCAATGTCCAAGCTAAATAACGTAACTTACCCTCTCCATCCTCGTCCTCTGGCACGCTTCTATCCTAAAGCAAGTCAAAAACTTGCAAATGCTGTTCCAAATTGTTCTGCAGTCTAGTTTTTCAGCACGAGCAAAATACGTATTGATTTCTCCAATGGTATACTCATATTCGTCTTCGTCAACCTAAAATGCCGATATAATTGATTCATAAGAACGGCATGACTTGTTCGAAATTCAGATTTAACTTGTCCATCTTGGTATTTTATTAAGTAGGTTAATTATTATGTAAGAAAAATTGATTGAACAGCATTGGTATTCATTCATTTCATACGCATACCCATCTTGCTAGCCCGTCCGGCATGGCCATGGAAAACTGAGTGATATTTGGATTTCCTAATTTGTCGAAATCGCGAGGTACAATATACATTTCATTCGGATCAGCAACTCCCATTTCTTTACACATTGCCTCGATCTTCCTCTCCAGAGCTTCAGCTGCGGCTCGCGTTTCAGCGTTTTCCGTGTCAGTTTCATTTTCAGTTGAACCTACCTCCCGTTGTTTGTCTTCCCCGAGAGCCTTTTTTTCAGGTGCTTTCCGTCTCGTGGTATCTTTCATGTCCGAGTGACTTTAAATGGACCTTCTGGAAGCTGGTCGTACGTAAATTCAATCAAAATCACTAACCAAAACCACGTCGGGTCAGGAGTCACAGGTCCAGAAACACAAACTAAATTCTATATACCACCGCGAAAACCAATTGGATGTTAGAATTGAGTGCCTGGACAACTGGACAGTGACATCGCATCAGACCAAAGATATGCAACGAGTGTCAGATCGCGGTAAAGTCGTGCATGTTTGCGATGCACAGTCTTTATAATGTGAATTGGATGTAATATTCCGCGACCATGGAGGAAATTTTTTATTTACTCTAATTTGTGTCTTTGTTAAAATTTTTGAAATTTTATGTGAATTTGAAATAAAATATTTTAAATTTCTTAGAACCATATTTAGTTGACATACTATGCATCTGCATTACTAGTACAGTACATTCGAATCAAAAATAATGTTGGTTTATTTTTATTAAAATAAGTCAAAAACAATATCAACCACAATCAACATCAATATTTAAACAATTTTTTGTAGTTAATACACGCGATTTTAAGATCGAATTTGATATACACAAAGTACACATTCAAGTGATATATGCATTCAAATTCACGCAACGCGGTTATTAGTTATTATTACATTCATAAAAATAAGATTTTTTTCACAATTCAGTGTGGGTCAATTGTTTAGTGAATCTTCTCGTCAATGTATTGGATAAAAACAGGCACGTTTCAAACATTAAAGTAAACGCAATGCCATTGAAATTATCATAAGGACAGTCGAAAGGTAGAAACTACCTGCAGCACTGTCGCTTTTACCTGTATCTGGTACTACAATTCCTGAAAGAAAACCAAAGAGAATTTTAATATACCTGGATATTATGTAAAAAAAAAAGTTAAATCTAGCCAATTAATCTTTGCTCGTTTGTCGTACGTTCTGCGTAGCATTTTCCCTCATATGCGTTACAGTATTCCTCCGTCAATCTATCACAAAGAATTCCTCGTTTTGCCATTCGATTTCGGTTTGTAACCATTCTCGTCTCAGCCTCTGCATGAGTAGTTTGTGGATGTGTCCAGGTACGCTCGGCGTGGGCTGCTGCTCGAGGAAATATCCTACTTTCCACGGCATTGTCGTCAGACTATCAAAAAATTAGAGTACAAATAAGAAATTAACAATTTGTTAACAAATCTACATAAAATCATTTCGTAAGTGGAATTTACC
The DNA here is from genome assembly GCA_036850665.1 of Dicranocentrus wangi. NCBI lineage: Eukaryota > Metazoa > Arthropoda > Collembola > Entomobryomorpha > Entomobryidae > Dicranocentrus > Dicranocentrus wangi. The sequence continues at coordinate 3,195 of JAANSN010002694.1, forward strand.
AAAATAAAAAAAAACCCAGTGTCTTAAAGACTCAAAGTTGTAAATGTCTTAAGACAAGAGTGCAGTTTAATAGAACTACTTTTGATACACAAGAAGAGGTAAAAAGAATACAAGCTGACGTAGCTAGCAGCTAGCACCCACCCAACCATCTTGGGTGAGGCTGGGATTGGGATTATTTGGGATAATCGTAAAGCAAGTCAAGTTTTCAGTATTTAAACCGTCTTCCAGAACAGAAATTGTGGACTCGGACTCAGATGACGGACTTTGACTCCCCAGCGTTGCTGGGTTCGCGTCGATGCATTAATTTCACGGGTACATCAACAAGCCAAGGCGGTCGCTCCAGTGAAAAACTCAAAACATGGGGACAACGTCTAGAAACCCATTTAAGCAAAATGAGGGTGGAAGCTCCAAAAAGAAGAAAACAGAATCTCCTGAAATACAATGTGCACTCAAAAGCGCAGTCACTGCCACACCGGCTTCCTCTGGACTTTCAAAGAATAGTGAGGATTTATTAGCTGGGGAATTTTCATTTCCACCCAAAACGACAAACAAAAAGGAAGGTAGATTCAGATACCCCTGAAATTGTGTTCACTTCAACTTCTAGATCATGGAAAAGTGGTGGTGGAGAACAACAGGAAGTAGGAACTAATACATCTAGCATCAAAAGCAGAGGAGGTGGCAGAAGGGGTAGAGGAAGAGCCAGAGGTCGAGGCCGCAATAATGTTATACAAGTTACGATTTCATCTGATGAGGATGAGCCTTCTTTCGACATGTCGTTGGAAAATGGACAAAATGAAATATTTGAAGTTTCGCCTCCTCCCAAAGATCCTAAAAATGCACTCTGCTCATTGAGAATTCGATGGAAAGTGGAGCTGCTGCGCTTTCAGTTTACTGAGGAAACTGAAATGTCAAAGGTACGGATGGATGTTGCAAAGAAACTTGCCATAAGGACCGGCAACTTAGTATTGTGGACGGCGATACCAATGAAAAAGTGTCAGACCGCGCAACTGTAGGATCAATTGGTTTTGGGAAGACGCTGAAAGTTTTAGAGCACGTGTCCAACAACAATAATAATACCACCACCAAAAAGATAGAACTGGATCCTAACTGTATTCAACTAAAGAATCAAGGGAGTGGCGGTTATCGTGAGAGGTTGATTGTTTCTATGCAGCGTACAGCTCACAAGAAATTACCTGTTTATTGCCTGGATTATCCAGCCAGGATTAACCGGATTAACAGAAGAATCCGAATGATCACATTTCAATTGTTATAAGATAAGGCAGACCTAAGCTTACCTGCTCACTCCAAAGGGCAGTTTCAGCTCCAAGAATTTGTCCATCTGCAACAGCACCAGCCGCTATCGCGTCATTGGTGAAGCTGGCGTAGATTTTTTCTGGATTGTTATCATAAACCGTCTAGTAAATAAATAAGTCATAAATAAATTAATTGCATATACATTCTCATCTTGGAGTCGACGGAGCCTGAGACCATAGTGGTATTATTACCTGCCAGCCTTTAATTGGTGCGCACCAATTATGTCCATTGCCAAGCCATGCTTGAAATCCACAATCCAAATAGAGAGCATCGACATTCGTGAAGATTGCTTTATAGCCTAACTGAAGTACACCGCCAATGGCAGGATCCGTACCTATTTACACAAAAATTTTACTACCATTTACAACTAGTAGTGAATAGTTCTGTTCTGTTCGTGAGAACCCATTTTTTCAATTTTTGAATGTAATCTTAGCTTAGGATATTACTTTCACTCCAGATTTGAACAACATATTTTGAGTTATCCAAATATTGTTCAATTCGCTCTGGTGCAGTTAGACCGGAATTCCACATAATAACTTGAGTATTGGTTCCACTAGCTTCATCTAGCTTTGCTTGAACTATAAAGTCAAATAATTTTGATTATGGGTTATAATCAGGGCATTAATACCGTACTATATATGTTTCAATTAGTTGTATTTTGACGGATTTACGTCTATTTTGAAATTCTCCCCAGAGTCTGAAAAACTCTTCCCTGTCTAGTGTAAACCCATTCTGCAACATCCAGTCAGTAATCTGTTTTGTAGAGTTGTAGCATCTAAAATCCACTTCGTCTCCGCCCATGTGGAAAACGTCATTGTCAAACATTTCGAACATATCCATGAAAATGTCACCTGTGTAAATGACATGTGTTAAAAATTTTCCATTGTTGATTTGATAAAGTTCTAAAGTCCTCTGGATAAGGATTAAAGAATCATATTTTGCTCCTCGTACCTACTACAGCAGTAACATTGGGATTCACGATGTTCAATTGACCACAATTTGGCTGAACACAGAAGTCGTACCAAGGTTCATCTTCCACGCAAACGACGAGATCACCAAGGCCATCTAAAGCGCCCCACTGGTAACCGTATCCTGAAAATACATAGTTAATCATCGCATTTCACATTATTGTACATCTTTGAATAAATAACATTTGCATGAATGCAGACTGCAAAGTCATCCTCATCGAATCTCTACCTGAATGGGCTGGTTGGTCGAGCTCAGGAATGACCTTAACACCTCGTTGTCTTGCATATGCTACCACGTCCATAATATCTGCCTTTGTGTAGACTCTTTCCGAACTCGATACTCCATACTGCATCATCTGCAATGAAGCGATAATATGCCATACGCCTGCATATTAGATATCCCTTAAAAACTTTCCAAAATATAACATTGATAAATCGAATTCGAACACGAAAAATCACCTTTTTCGCGACCTGCGTATTTATCTAACCAACGTATGTCTCTGCATTTTACAAACATGATTAAAACTACGGTATGCATATGCATGCAGCGATGGATGAGTTGTACACTGTATTCATACATATGTATGGATGTACTTAACCATTCGGTGATCTGATAATATATATTTAATCTTACCATTGGGTCTACGTGTAACTTCCATTGGGAAACTTTGAGAATCTGTTATATGCCAGTGAAATACCTGTAAGGTACCAACACAAGTCCCACGTTATAACATAACAGGTAACAGGTAACATGAAAAATGAGTGGATAGACAAATATAAAAAACCTAACGTTTAGTTTGTTGTAGCTTAAACCGTCAATGACTTTCTTAATTTTTCCTAGAGAATAGTAATTCCGAGCAGTGTCAAGATGAGCACCTCGATGACGGAATACTGGCTTGTCCACTGCGGATGCACTGCTTACAACCTGCATTGCACCAAAAATCAATATAGAATTCAATTAGCAAGTCACCAAAAATGACATTAGTTAGACAAACAGAGTATAAGTGTATAGTGTCATTATAACTGTACTTGTAAAGCGTCTTGATCTCCATTGTAAGCAATAAGTTGGCTCAGCGTCTCAAGGCCGTGTCTAGCTCCGAAAAAGGTGACTGCGCTAATGTTTGCGGTAACAGTAGTCTAAAAAAGGGAAAGTTTTAGTTTTGTAAAACTAAATTCAATTTTTGCCGAGTGAATTTTGAGAAATCTAACTTACAATACTTCCTGAAGTGCTGGATGTCACGCTCAAGGTATATGACTCATCAGTGGCCCAAGTGATACTGGTCGTGTCACTTGTTACGTAAATATCCACTTGCAATTTATTGTCTTTTGCCGGACCGTCCACAGGATAGGGTTCTGTATTCAGCTGAAAAGTTAATTTGATTTGAAAAGCTTTTTCAATCTTCTGGAATGCATTCAAGAAACTTTCCATGTAAAAACTGCTAGTGAGCAAAAGCAAAACTAACCACACGGATATACTCTCTGAAGATGTCTGTCGATGTTTGTAGCATAGCCCGAATGGGAGCTGGATTATTGTTTATATTACCGAATAGGATATTTTGAGGGTAAAGTGAGACCAAGTCCTTTCCAACAGAAGCCTGAAGAAAAGTTCAAAGAAATACAGCCGGTCAGAAGAGATTTAATCGGAAAATTATGTTGGCAACTCTTTTTTTTTTTAAAAAATATGTATAGTGGGCATCAATAAGTTTGAAATGACTAACAGCGCCTGTTGGTTTAGGCCATAAGCTTCCCAAATCGTCACAGTTAAGTTTGCAAATATCCATCGGAACACCACCACCTACGACGGCGGATTTGAGTTTCCGAAGACAGCGTTTTTCTTCGCAGACCCATGTGTATAGTGAAGTTCCTCCAGCTTGTCTAAATCCGGAGAATTATGTATTGATTGCTTTCTTTGATGACAGCGTACTTTGTAATTAATATACCTCATATTTTTATATTTTCAATTACCTTGAACTTGCTTGTATTGCCGCTACAAGCGCGAGCAGCATGCTCACGCTCACAATTAACAGCTTCATGTTTTAATCAAAAATTTTGCAGTATTTTCAGTATTAACTTAAAATTTGAATACTCCAGGAGACTTTCACGAAGTACAACTCACAGTGCGATACAAGCAACACTGAATAAACTTCTTGGAGTATGGCAGTGATTTACCAATTTTAGCTGCTCTGTTATTGCGGTACCATATTTATTACTTTATTACCCATGATGATACCGTGATTGGCTTGAAATCATGAGATTAAGCCTACAACTCCAAGAGATTGACATGAAATTAGTGGTCAGTTGGTCAGCAGAAAACAGTTTACAATTTACAACTTGTCAGGCTTAAAAAATATCAAGATGCTAATCAAATCAACCTTAATGAATATCATTTCACACCTAAAAACGTAAACAACGGGGAGCTCCCTTCACCCTTGATAAATAAAATTAATCCCGTGCAGTTGTGCTGAAGTACTTGAGTAAATGACAATTTCAAGGGGATCGTCAATCAATCACTAAAATGTCACTAGAGTAAATAGGTGGGATTTTCAGGATAACGGATAACTTTACTGATTACACACGATTGAGGATTTGCAGAGAAGCATTTATCTATTCATATGCCAGGACAAGGACCACTCTACGAAGCAGTGTCTCATCCTGTCACTACGAAATGGGTGATGTGATGTCCTTTAAATTGTCGAAAAACAGCTTTGAAGCTTGAAGCTTCGAAGGTATCACTTTATCCTATTTTAGGCAAGCGTACAACGGACTCTTCGCTTCCCGGCCGAAATATGCACACTGTTTTCTTCAAAACTCTTCAAATAGTAAGATCCCTGAGTATCGAAGTCGGCCTTTACCAAAATTTTTCCAGAGTAGGGCAGGCTATTTAGAGTTTGTGACTTTTGGACCTTACCTAACAGAACATTTGCATACGAGAAGCCGGATGAATGCTTTAGGCGATAGTATGAGCTTTTATTTTTTGATTATGGCACAAATGACCATCTTCTAATGCATGTGATGCATGTTTAAGAACAATGTGTACCTGCCTGCCTGAGTAGCTCGGTACATTTAGAAAACGTGTATCACTGTATTACCAATGTATATATGTATATAGGTTTCTTTGTGTTCATGTTCATTAGCATGTTTCATGTGCTGAGCTTATAAGTTTTTAAAACTTTGCTCTGCACATACATGCATTTGTTCTAGGTAGGAATAATATTACCCCTGTGTTCCTGTGTAATAACGGCGAATCATTTTCAACAATGCTTACGAACAAACTTTGCTTGCACGTTTCTGCTGTTTATACACACTCTTTTTTAAAAATCTGGCAAGGATTAAGATTAACCTTCTTGTGTTTACTTTGCCATCATCACAACCAGGTAATGTCCTTTGTTTTGTCCTTCACAAGTCACAAGGAATGAACTGCGAACGGAGCACTTCACCTACTACCTGCATACGCGTGGCATACATAATACAATTCAATATACATAAAAAAATTGAACCTTTTCTCCAAAACCGTACACCTTAGTTAAGCGAATGCTTAAAAAACTTAGGACACGTTGTATTTGCATTTACGATAGAGGTACGACATTGAAATCGTGTTGCGCGGTTGAAAATCTGCTGAAAACAATTTGTCAATATGAAATACTAATTCAAAATTCAGGACTTTAACTGGAATAATGTTCTACCTTGTGTGGTCGAGGGGTGGTGTGTTTAAAATGCATTGCAGTACCTATAACGTGTATTTTCCTCCTTTGTAGTTACACGAGGCACATTTTTAACAATAACTTACAGGTACATACCTAAACAACAGCAGCATAAAAATGGTGCATGTACAATCAAAATGCTTGTTATGGCTTGCTAAGCCAGAGATCAATTACAAAAATGCAGGTTCGATCATAAATCGCACACGCCATACATTACATGCATAATAGACGCTGCTCTTTAGAATTGCTCCTTCCCAAAAGCATGTTGCTTTGCTTCTTTCTACAAATGTAAATATGTAAATGTACTACCCGTGAAAGTGTGAAACGTAGAATAGATCACTATAATGCAATCAATCAGTAGTAAGAATAAGCATATCGATTTGAATATTTTTATTATTCGTTTTAAGATTGTGTATTTAATAAGAGGTTGTAACAGTCATTTAAGTTAGTTTTTAGTCAATCTTAAATTACAAAACGTAACATTTTCACACAAGGGTGTTTTCTTATATAATTCAATTGGTCTTATAACTATTATATAATAGGGATATCTTGCTCACGCTTGCATATTTTAATGATAGTATTATCTAGCTATCACCAATTTAAAGTTAGGTTTTTTCTCAAATATAAAACTGTCGATAGTCAGATCCATTCCTGTTAATACAGAAACCGTACATCATTTTATCCTTCCGTGACATGCGAGCGAACAGGGAATGACATATCACGCATTCGATTTCTCACAGCTTTTAGCCTAAGGCTTAGTGTTCACACTTTCACACTCCAAAAAATCATTTTTTTTCGATCATCGTTCATATTTACATTCATTCAATATTGATACAGCCATCATCATGTCATGATGATGCGTTTTGCGAGGCGTGGCACAAAATTACATGTAAACCATAAATGAGTTTAGTAATTAATGCAAGTTCATTGTTCATTCCCAACTTAAAATTAACAAAGGTTTTTGAGTCCACTGCGAATTCAGATATTCATGGGGTTGCAAAACAAATTCGGGGTTGCTTCACATATCCATGATCTACAAACTTCCTAAATGCATGACATATGGAATACAATTTACATTACTTATGAATTATAGCTTACGATAGCAAACAATTTATAGTCGTATGGCTGCAGATTGACGTGACATTGATTAACCCTTTAAATATTTTTAGCAAACAACTCTGCAAACTTCAAACTACTGTCATGTTAGCATTCGATTAATGTTGCAATTGGATCGAGGAACACCTATTCTAATACAACTCCGATAACGTACAAAAGGCAATTTGAGGATTGATATTGATATATAGGAATCTCTATTATAAGTTTATCATTCTTAACACGAATATGTCTGCAACGCTTTTAATTAATTGTTCAGTAAGCACAGATTAATGTGTACGAAATGTGTTACTGTGATATATTAGGTGCACACGTGCGTCGTCTAATAGTGTGTAGATTATTAAGTAACTTAAACAATTATAGGTAAATGTAACTAGAATTGAATACAAAATACTACGATGTATATGGCTATATGGCTCCGGTATGCCTTACGTTAATGTCTTAAGCTTAAAAATATCTGATGTTACGTTGAGAGACCAAAAATAGATTAGTGTTACTTGAATTCAAGCTTTTCCATATCATATTGTAAAATGTACGTTTCTCACTATCTCTTACTCTGTCGTGCCGATCAACAGTTTTGTCGCACCCGTGCTTGCTTGATAAATGAATGTGGGTCAATCAAACACAATCATGCACAATTGTCAACCAAAGTTCATTTCGAAACCCAAATAATATATAATGATAATATTAGACCAACCAGACTTTAGCCACCAAATGCTCTCGGTACAACCACTGAAACCCTTTCATAAGATTTTGCAATTTTTGCATATACGACGGATCCCAGTAATTTTAGACATTTTAGTAAACCTAATGAACTTTGATAAGGATGCATGTATATGCATATGCATTTAGTTTCATATAGGTTTTCATCGGATGATCCTGATCACTGGGATTTTCATTCATTTAAACATAATATGTCGTTTATCCCTGAAGTCATTCGATTCCTCCATATATGAACTGACAGGAAGGACAAACAAACCATGCCATAACATTCATCTGATTCCTTTGTACTTACTTGCTCCGCCTCAAAATGCTGCCTGACATGTCTACAAACTGGAGAAATGTCTACTGGACATTGTCAGTGTCAAATGCAGGCGGCGGTCTCCAATTGTGGGTCTTGTTCGAATAAGTTCGCCCTTGTTCTAATTTCGTACACACACAGGTACGACCTCTTAAGAAAGCATTTTACAAGTTATCAAAAACCGTATACTATAATTTAAATAACATTTTAGACCATGCATAATGGCTACGAGTTCGATGAACCGAAACAACAACGTCTTTTCGAATGTGATTTTAGACACCGTTTATATAGTTATCATTCACGTTCTATATCAGTCTTACTGCAAAGGTATTACGCTACACTCGTTGTGAAATAAAAAGAACGTGTAATGTGTGTATGTGTATTTAATAATTTATATACAATTAATTAGACTCTCTTAGATCACATCACACACATTCCACACCACTTTCACTTTTTTCGTAATAATGTCCAAACATCGGATAGAAACAATGCCTAAATTAGTGCGACACACGACATAGGCATAAAGCAAACTGGGATCATTAAAGCTTCAGATTTCTGTGTCGAATTACTAATCTGACATATATGTCAAACCTCACTTTACATTGCCACTGACTATTTTAAAGGTATTACACATTCAGTCATGATATGCAAACAACGCCAAACACAGTTTAGTATAGAAACAGGTTGGTACATCATTATTTAAAGTTTTCACCTTTTGGAGTAGCTTTGCAAAACTTATTTTTCTATTGGAACTTCGAACTGCATTCGTTCCCGTTAGGGTAATATAGGTAACATGTATGTATGCCAGTTATCATATGTGTACCACCAAAACCTTAAGCCGCCTTGCAAAGTACAGTAGATTTAAACTATAACGACAAAGGGCCCGTACGAACAGTTAGATTACTAACAATATAGCAAAAGGTGATTCCTAGATGGTGATATATTTCTTGGGCACTGCTAAGTGTAAGGATTAAGGTTTATTAGTGCATGGCATGACACGAATGTTTAATACACGGCTGACTTTCAGTTATTGTTGTTAATTATTTTTGGCAACTAAATTACAAATATAGACATAAAAATAAAGACGTTTACACACCTCTACCTATACACCTTGAAAATCTAATTGTTTTATTATCTCACAAGGATCAGATCAGGAAGTATCTACTTTAACGTAGAGAACTGATAGTAACTATCAATGACGGTTTTGAAATTGGCCGAGTCTCATAAAAATGGATTATTTGGATTTTGCGTGGGCATCGCCGAGAAGAAAGGGTTGGCAACTTTGTTGAACGATGTTGATACTGTTTGCATCTGGTTTGGAAACATACCATTGTTTCCACTAAACAGCCCGTTTGAAGTTCCGTTGATGGCTCCTGACGAAGGATGCCCAAATCCGTTAGATATTGCAGGCGATCCGGCAGTCTGGAAGCAAGATGCGCCTGGACTAGTCGAAAACATCGAATTTGATACAGCTGCAGAGGGCGATTGCCACGTGGAAACTATAAAATAATACCCAATGGTTATACCCTGCTCTAGTAAAACTAGAGTAAATCTGCTATCTAGTAAACCAATAATCATTAGAATTTATATATTATACCGTTGTTAAAGAAAGGATTATGAGGATTCGGACCGTTGGTACCATTCGCACTCCATCCTCCTCCGTTTGAAACACCCGATGAAGTATTCACACCTGGACAACAGTAATTTATACGTCTTAAATCAAATCGTTATCGTAAAAGGGCAGTGAAAATCTTATGATCATTTCACACAGGTTTATGTCAAATAGTTACCTTGCGGCTGATTTGGGGATGATGAGAACCATCCTCCAGATAATCCAGTATTTCCAGTAGACGATGACAAATTGGTTGGAAAGGAAGCTGAGCTTGATAGTCCATGGCTACTTCCATTTCCTGTTGCTTCTCCACCTGCAAATGCAAAGTATTCCACATGCTATTTATCAATTATGCACATTTTGATACATGAGTAATGTTAATGTAGAAAGCGTGTAATGTAACCCCATCATATACATAATTAAGTCGCCTTAAAACATGAAAACTTCCTACATACCCATTCCTTGCTTGAAAATGTTATCAAGATCCTTCAGCGCAGCGTATCTATCTTCTAATCCTCCTCCATTTGTTTGCACCAGTGGTACATTCTTCGTGGAATGTGAATCCATTTCTGTAGGGTTGTTTCCAGCCGGAGCAAATGGTTGTTGGAAAGCGTCGAAATTTGCAAAGTTACTCAGGTCATTTACACCATTTTTACTGTTCGAGTTGAATGCGTCGAAGTCCGCAAAGTTAGCATTAAAATTATTATTATCACCCTCCCATGGATCATTATTCGATGATGTGCCATTCACCACGCCTGACTTCGTTCCTTGATTTTGTTGAGATGAAGAGGAGAGATTATTAATAAAATTTATTGGAACTGGCGTGCTCATGTGTTTCCCATTCGCTAAGCCTAGAGATCCTCCGACTAAATTATTGGATTTGCTCCCATTAGTTTGATTAGATGATGATGTTACATTGACAGGTCCTAGTAAAGAGCTTAGTGGTTTAATGTCAGGCAAGGTAATAGAGTTAACAAGACGATTTTGAGGATTTATTTGGCTACTCCTAGTATTATTAAGGACTGGACTCGGATTGTTCTGATTGTGTAGTGATAAAGATGATGCGGACGATGCTGAAGACAAAGACGGAGACTTTTGCATTGTACTACCACTACTGTTACTTATCGACGACGACGAGGAAGACAACGCCTTCGCTGTTTGTGCTTGAATCTCGTTTAGTTCCGATTGGGGCAGTTTGGACGGGTCAACGTAAAAGCGCTTCTGCTCATATTTTGCAGACATCAGATTTTTCAGTGCATTTAAACGGTCTGGATCCTTTTCAGAACCAACATAAGAGTCTCTGGATGTGCTAGTGGCCAGCCACACTTTACGACAGTACTGTAAAACAAAATAAAAGAAAAAGAACAGGTCATCGATCGTCATCATCGGTTGTCGTTCATTCCCATTTCCTATTCAATTTATTACCACAAAAATTGCCATGTCTAATGGGATCCGTGCTGCTGCACAGGATCAAAAGCAAAAGATAACACGTGTCCACGCTATGGTGTTATACATACGACATAAAACACATAACCATCTTGCCTTTTATATATATCCTCCTTTCTTTCTAGAGCTCACTAACAGTTTCTTTCTTGAATCTGCAGGATATGGCTTATGCCACTGACCTTTAACCACGCAAGTTGATACATCACAAAAAAAAACTTCAGGTTCATAAATCTTTTGGATAAACAGAGATAAACGAATTTGACTCATTAGCTATAAGACTGCTCCGTCGTCTCAAATACATGGACCGCATGGCCGCAGACACAGAGACGGAGATATGACGATATGAGATAATATATGAAGTATGAAGTGAATATGAAGGTAAGCAGCAGAATGTGAAAAGCGTTTACAAACACTAACTTATCCCTTTCTTTACTACAAACAAACGGCGCCAGTAACATTTTTCATTCTTCGCCAGTAATTATTTGCACTTTGATTATACGATACGAGCAGGCAAGCCGAGGAGATTGGAACCAGACAAAACTACAACTACAAGTGGAATGGGATTGAAAAACAAATTGCAAAAAAATACGACATAATATAATGCTATACAGTTACCGCATATGAACTAATTACTACGCTTCAATTCACCAGGCTATGGACCCCAAAATCTCTGGTTTAAATTCTTACATATACTGTTTGCCCCTGATCAACACTGTAACTGTAACCTGCAAGATCTCGTTTCTGGTTCTTCTCTTGTCAGTAAGGTAAAATCCAAGGGCAAACCTTGGGTAAAACTTGAAATTGAATTACAACGAAAAAATTGAAATGTATCAGAGTTAAGTGAAACCATCTACCTATATCGATTTAAGCTGATGACGTGATAGAAATATTTAACTACCAAACGTTGACGAATAAGCTGTGTTTCTCTGATCGAGTCTTGAGTCAGTGAAATCCTAAAGAAGTCACTGGAGCATACCACTTGCACTTACAGATACGATACGATTTACAGTGAAACCGCACAGATATATGAAAAATACAAGACCCCTCCAATTAAAACAGGTTAAATAAATACAAACGCAATTTGCGTTGTCGTTTTGTAGCATTTGTACATGTACTTACGCGTGCCTAAAAGTTTGATTGAGTATTTCCGTGTGGGTCACGAAACCGAAAGATGATATATGACACGTGCGTGTGCAAAGCATGATTCCATGATAGGTCAAACGTCATAAGGTTTAGCCAGGTAATCGAGTATCATTTATAAAGAATGACATACATGTATGCACATGTACGATTAAATACAAGGTAACATGAATGATGAGCTGGACTGGTTATCAGATGCCAGTCAAGCGTCATATACCCACTGACGTAACGTCTACGTAGTTTCATTAAACTGACATTACAAAAATGTCGTAATACTGTATTAAAGGTATTTTTGGAAGAGCCTGCTACTTCACTACTTCAAGGACCGTAAACAACTCATACCTAGCACAAGTATAGTATACAACTCTGAGAGGTTCTCATACATACATAAATAGTTCATTTATAATATAAACAATTGAGAAGAAAGTGCTAAAAAGTGTATCTACAAATGCATCGCACTTATAGTAGTACGGGAGTATTGTATGCAAAACGTCTATATATAACCGTCGCTTACGTATTGGACATTGGAGGATGATGATTTAGAATTGATGAATAGATGTCCTAACCTGAAAGTACCTTTTTAGAGTGTCCCAAGTTCCAAGTACGTATGGGTACACCTGTCAACACACTGCTAGATTGAGAAGTGTATAGTATGTGTAAGCTTCATCAGCATATGTTATTTTATTTTATCGATAAAACTGTATGATAAATTATTCATTCGCCCGAAGTGCGACTAAGGTCAGAGGCACGCCGATCCCTAACTGAAAGTGAGTGTGTAGAAAATATCGGAGTACTATTTTAGGCTTTGCAGTAAAGGTCTATTCACTTGTTCAATGGAAAAGGTAGGTGTAGAGGAATGTGAAGGAGAATAAGGAGAAAGTGGGGCTTAAACTTACATCATTTCCCCGAGATTTCAGCAGTTCGATTTCTTCTGGTGTGAAGCTCGCCATCGATATTGATTTGACTCGGTGAGGTGGTGTCAGTCCGCGTCTGTAAACAGAGACACAGTAAATATACGAAAATGTTTTAACATATTATTCACAAACCAGCAATGTTAGCGCCTAGCGGCTTACGATTACGATACCATAAAATAAAATTTGATTCCTATCAATTTCAGTAAGTAGCCAATTGTGTGTATAGTAAACTAATAGTAAGCGAAACAGGAATAAGATTTCCAGTGCCAAATTGATGCTGCAATAGAATGTGCCATTCATGTAATGTATTATACTGCAACCTGCAATTTTCGTCCTCAAGTTTCAATCCAGTGTTGAAACGAAATTTGGTAATTGCATGCAGTGGAGAGATAAACCAATATCATCGTCTTACCGATAGTTGCACATTGGAAGGAAAAGTACCTCCCATGTGGTACGACTAGGAATAAGAATGAATTCAGATGAGTACGACTTTTTTTTGCAAAGTGTTGGAATACTGAGTAGTGAGGACTTTTACCGCAATGAAGATGGTTGTCCCTTTCTCTTTACTTTTTCATTAAATACGTGAGCATGCATATGTGGAGAGGGAATTGGGACTGGATTTCAAGCAAACGAAAGCGGCTTTGCGGCGATAATCGTAGTAAAAGTTTAAGCTTTGGATCACGTTGCATGGAAATTACACTATCATGCGAATGAGTTCAATTTCTTCCATTCAATTATAATCTCACTCCCTCAAACAAGGAAATCGGATACAGCGACACGTTTGGATTGGTTACTGCAGATCAAGTCACCACGTCGCATACATCGTAAATAACCTATCATTTTTCCACTTTTCCCCTGCATGCTCAACAATTAGCCAGAACTAGTGTAATAATAATTTACTGTAAATGAAGGAATGAGCTGAAACGGGCAAGCTACCCCCTGCAGTACTATACTTTGCGATTTTGTGAATATTGTACACACCTACACATGCCAGTCATTTACGTTATCTTGATTTTTGACTTACAATTAGTTATTTTATTAGATTAGAAGAGCAATGCAAATGCAATAGGTGGCTTACTACGGTAATAATAGAATGGGTGAATTTGGGATTGCTGGTGAGTTAAAGTAAAACTATGAAAGGAAGCACTCGAAGCACTCCATTATTACTCGTATCGTATTGGATATAACACTAATAAAAGCATTCCTTTTTTGTTCCTACTAGTTATCGTATAGCATTGCATAAAGTTGTGAATAATAGGAATACAGGCGAGGTGAGATTATGATGACTCAACCAAGATAAAAGGTGTACAAACAAAACAAAAGGCCGCCAACTAGTTGCAGTCATATTCCATTTCGTTCCGGGATTTATTTCAGTTTCATTGTCTCTCATGAAAAACTGCACACAACCTTATGGAAAGTTCAGTGACTGATGATGAGTATGCTCAAACAAGTTACATGCCGAACATCGTGAAGCAAAATTATGACTCATACTCATAATTATAATTCATCAAATACATTTATGTTTACAGTTCATACAAATACTAGAGTAATTCGACTGTTATTGTGCATTATATCATAATATTAATTTTTATGCCCTAATTTGGTCTTGCCATCACCTACAGAATGTGGAACACTTCATTCATGTAATTAAATTGAACATTGAACTAGTCTAGGTATACTCAAACTTGGATGTGGGACCTGGGCCTGAAACAAAATAATCTGAGTAACCGGTTACTGGTTACCGGCATTGCAGGTGAACACGAAGTGCAGGTGACATTTTGTTAAACGTTGGCTTGGCTTACTTATTATTTTGCTAAATAGGTTGAGAATCGAGAAGTTGTTATATCTTTATGCATAAGGCGAACATTTCTTGCTTTGCTTTCCCATTCTCACTACTCTCACTCATCTTTCCATTCATATTATATTCATGTAAAACCATGAGCCACGCATGATGCTTTGTTTTGGTAATAAGTAATACATACCTGGATGTACCTTGTAAGCTCAACGGAATCATGATGCAATCATGACTAACGCTACCATTTACATTTAAATGAGTTTCACTTTAGTAATCAACGAGTTTGTCATGCAAAAATGCATGAGTAACTTTCGCTTGATTAATCTTGGGAGGAAGTGGAGACAGGCACGCGAGCATAATACAGGACAATAAGTACACTCCCTAGACGAGTGAAACTGATTTGGAAATTGGAAATGTCGCACACTTGTGGGAATTTATTTGTTTTTGACAAGCCAATCTAACAATCAACTGATTGACGGGTGATGTGGATGTGGACGATACGATATGGACAAAGTCATGTAATTACATGATTGAAATGTCGCTAGACTAATGATAATGAGACTACACCGATGGATGACCAACAATATAAAATATTCAGTGAATGAAAATCATGGGCATTATAATCAAGAACAAAAACTGCTACTATAAACGTTTCTTATATTTAGTAATAAAAACTTACATCAGTCCGGAACACGCCATACAAACAAAGGATCCAATTGTAACATTAACATAAGTGGGTCCTCGTTGTCCACAGTCGAAACAATGCCGATTTCCGGAAATATGGCTGAGCTCCCTCAAAACTTTAAGATGTGACTCTTCCTGCCCTTTCGACCCCTTCCCGTTTATTGTCGATTTACTCATGTTGTCGGTGTAAAAATCCGAATTTGGTTCACTTTGCAAAACAGCTGCCGTAATCTAAATTGTAAACCTTCCCGTTTCCCTACCTCTGCTCTCTTCTGACAAAACTCACAACCTGATTGATTTAAGCTTATGGAATTTGGTTGGTGTGTATTTAGTTGTTCCACTTTGAATATTATTTATTGGAAGGGACTGCTGGAAGAGATGTTAACACCCACGAAGTAAATCCTCTATTGTTGTTGCTATTAATAAAAATTCCATTAATAGATATCAGCAGGCAGCTGGTTCAAAATGTACAAAGTTTCATAACAAGACTTGTTTGTTGAACGTCGTTGGAGGTCGATAACGGATCAAACGGATGACTTTTGTAACAAATGGTTTCTCGGATATTTTATGTCTAATTATAAACACTATATAGGTATCAACAACAACAAGTACGCCATTAGCACTTTCTTAAATAAACAATAACACAGTCATCGCTCAACACTTGCATTATATCTGTCGTTGTAATATGTCTCATAATATAATCTAAACACTCCCGTGTTTTGTGTTATCAAAGTGGCTTGTTTTCATTAACAAAAAATAAATTGCATAATCCATATTTCACACACTGGCTTCTTCTTCCTTGGTAGTAGGTAATTTGAACTTGTCTAAATTACACTTTCATCTCAAATTCATTCCTTTATATACTAATTGCACAGCACGACGGGTTATCCTTTTTTCCACTACTACCAAAAATATAACAGGATTTTTTTGCACATATTTCTGTTTGTTCCACACACACACCACATTCTCTAAAACAAATAATAATTGCTAGTAGTAGTAGTAGTTATTGTTAGGAGAGAACACACATTTCGGTTCACCATGATGCAGCTGTACCAAAATGAAGTAAATCAAACTGATTGAAAAGTGGAGCAATAATATAGTGGTCCTTTTTTAGTCTAATGCGAGTTGGGCATAAAGAACTGTAATAAATAGGAAATCCATATTATATACCCTACAACATTGCTCGTACTTTTTATACACACAAGCACATTCCACAATAAAAAAATGTCTTTTCTTTCCTTTTTCCCCAATTTTATCGTTTATATAATAATATATCAGCTCAGAGAGCCACTAGAAGTTCCAGTACTTGTCTAGAGTAGCCAGCCACCTACATGGGAGCACCACCAGAATCCTTGTGTCCTGTGGAAGAATGTGGAGATACTGTTTTTATCCGTTGTCGTTTCTCTCTCTCTCTCTCTACACACACGTTATGAAATGTTGTCTGTCAAGTTACAAGTTGGACTAACACACACTAACGTATGTACATAGAAGATAGGAACATGAGCAACACCAGTGTCCAAGTCCAGGGAGCTCACAGGAGAGAAGAGACGAGAGCGACAGAGAACATGGAGCTCACTTGCTCACATGAAAAACATGAGGAGACTAGAATGATATTTTTTATTCCTTGTTTTTCCACACACTGTGTGTGTGTGTATGTGTGTTGATTGCTGATGGAGAATTGGTTGGAGAATATTATGGAGAACCACGCGAGAAGAGGAGAAAAGGTTGAGTTGGAAAGAGAAGAGGCTCAAAATATTGTCCTTCCTTGCAAAAGCATTTTCGCTAGTGGATTCTTGTACTATGCTAGCTGCTTTTTCTATTCATTCACGCATGATTTGCACACGAAGCATTATATCCGGGGAAAAAAGTTGAAGTTGAAGTGAGGGAGAGAGAGTCTTCTGGGCTCCTTTCCTCAGCAAACTCTGATTTCCAGCAGTATGCTCTCCAGAAAACTCTTTTACTTGCAAGCTGTTCCGTTTATGCTCTCCTTTGTTTGGCTACCACAATGTAAGCGACTACTGTTCCGGTTTCCTTCCCGAACTAGTGGTGGTAGTAGTAGTGTTTGTTCTCAGGATAATAATGCCGAGAATAATGATGCTCCGTCCTTAGTGAATCGGTAAGTACCCTCGTGTGTGTCTTTCCTCTGCAAAAATGTATAAAAAACGCAATTAAATGCATCTGGCATTTCCCTTAAAAGTTTCACTTTTTATGGCCAACAAACTAATCCCACTTTTTTGTCTCTGCTGCGCTATGTTATATGGGATGTCGTTAAAAGTCTTTAAACGAAATTCTGTGGAAAATCTTAGTCCGTTAATGTGTGTTATGTGTTGGGTTTAGAGGAGGAGATACAAACGTGTGAAATGAAATTAGGACATTTGCTGTTATCAGTTTACCTAGTTAGGAAAATGTCTTTTAGAGAAAGTACTACAGAGGGACAAGCATATGTGACGCGAACTGCTAATTTATTCCGTCATTTTTTGTACTAACGACGGCCACGGCGGCATGCCTAATCTGTAGACTGGGTAGACGTGCAAAAACAAAACTTTTCGTAGAAATGAAAATGGCTTATGTAAGCAGAGCAGATGTTTATCTAGTTCAGCAGAGAACGGACGGGTGATTCAGCTTGGCCATGTAAATTTAAGTAATGATAATTATAAATCTTAGTTAAAGAAAATGGAGTAAACACATAGAAGCTACTTAAATGAATTATGTGACAAATAACCCATGAAACGAATGACGTTTGTAGAGAAACCTCGTTACAAGACAAGACTCAAGAAGACTGTGAAGCGGTGGAAGGAGGATGTTGAATTGCGTACATACTACATTCGTTTCGTATATACATATAGAATATAGACTTTATCGCAAAAAGCCTGGAAAAGATAAATGCTATGGCATACTAACGAAAGATAGAGTCGCAGGTTCTTTACAAAACTACTACTACTGGATGATGCAATTAGTTGTTTTCAGTACACATTTATTACCTAAACACGACGTTCATATTTATAAAGAAACCTGTTTCATATTATGCATGTATGGATAAACTATATAATTGCGGTGCGCTGTTTTGCGGAGCATAACACACGTAGATAACAAATGCGCAAATGTTCATTGGTCACAACTCGACTGAATTGGGCTTTGACGATGATAGAATATTGTAGAAAACACCAGAGGAGAAAACCATATAAACACTGACTGAACTCACGATTATAGTTCTGGCTATTGACGGTCTCACCAAAACAAACCCTCTCTCTGATTCTCGTATTCCCTGCTCTTTTACGTCATATATATCTGTTAAACTGATTTTTTCAAAGATTTCTTGGAAGAGAAAACACGATGAATAAACAAGGGACAATAGTTGGTTGAGATTAATTTTAAAAGTGTTGGATACTCCCTCCTAGTTCAGTAACTGAAATTGACCTTTGGCACACAGCAGCATTTGGATGTACCAAGAATCTGAGAAATGCGTCGTACGAACGCTTACTTTCATAAACTGTAAGTGAACATCAGAGCAAAATGAAATTTTCAAATATTATGCTATTCCTACGAATT
>JAANSN010002695.1:0-22442 GCA_036850665.1 Dicranocentrus wangi
CGCTTACCCACCCCCTGATATCCCTCGTCAGAATCAAATTCTGAAAAACATTCACATGCATTTTAAATGGTAAAAAATTTTATTGCATAAATCGACAGAGGACTTACTATTAGGGAGGTCGACCCCGATGATAGGGTCACTTAAGACGCCATATAAAGCGCCATCGATGATGGATGACCCCATTCATATAATAATGTTTGTTTTAACATGACTTGTTATTTATGCATTTTTGTAATAATGTACTCAGTACTCACAGGGGAAATTAAGCCAAAATTGTAATTCGATTATGCTTGCTTCACAAGAAATGTTCATCAATCTAATATCAATCATACTAATTAAAGAGGATGATGTACCTCCATGACGATGACGAACCAGTATGCAGTAGCCGAGCCGGGTATTTATCGTCAATCGTATTTACTAAAAGTGTTTATTGACACATGCTCTATTCTATTCATGTCTCATGTGGCTATCAGACACGACTGTATGTATATTCTGGGATTTCAATAATGTTCACTGTTCACACACATGACAAACCCAAAAGGAAATGATTCCCATTCTGAAGTGAACGTGAACGGGATAAAAAAGGTAGGTTTTATTTTACCTACATTGCTTGTTGTAATGTCACGTTTTAATAGTGGTCGTTTTTATTTCTGCCCCGCTGTGACAATAAGTGTCCTTTCGTACACATATATTTATTTATTCAACTCGACGCGAGAGCAGATTTGTATCCATTTCAAATAACTAGCTACATTATCGCTTCCAATATGTAGCTTTCAAGTAGAAAGCACTTGTAACCAGTATTAAAGTGCAAAGATGTTGAGTGTTAAAGGCAACCTTTTCTTTCACCTCCGCCGGTCCCCGTGAATTGATTTCGGCACAGTTTGAGAGGAATAATAATAATAATAATAATAATAATGACAAAACACACATGAGGCATAAGTGCATAACTGCATATAAGTGTTATGCAACAATACCGTAACATGGTTGACAGTGCCAATGAGCCGAGGTTCCTATCAGGAATCCCTTATTGTTATGGTAATATGAACTCGACTGTAAACGAATTGTGTTGCGATTGTAATTTTTTTGAGCATGTCGACTCCATGAAATTCCCATCCTGCATGTTCTCTTCTTTATTTCAGTCTGTCAAAAAATACTTGGAACTTGGAAATTCTATTAATTTCCTCCTAGTTGTTCGTTACATGGTTTCTGGATGTAAGCGTTTTTATTATATTGTTATTATTGGGATATATGAATTGTATGTAGGCATATGAATTTCGCTCATTCAATAGACCAAGGAGTAAACTCACACAGTTTGCTCAATCTCAACGTGAAGTAACACTATAATAACCAATCTCATCAATACTTATGTAACACTTGAAGTGAAACTTGTGTGAAAGCTGCCAGGGTTTTGTGGCTACCTGGGGTTTCCCCCTCAGGACATACATACATATTATTTTAAATGGACTCTGCAAGATCACAACGATTGGGAGTTGACAGTTGACATTTATGTTTCAATATATGGTTAAATACGTATCCTGTCCTGGTCGCAGCATGCATAGCAGCTGAAGCAAACTGCAAGTGTCCTCACAATTTTTGTTTAATTAGGTGTGTTTTAGGAATATCATGCCATTGTTTTATTACACAATGCAGTACATTTGCGATCAATTGCAATTAAACTGTACAGCATGCCACAGCACAAAATAATTCTGTTGAGTAAACATGTTTTGTTATAAATGTCATTTTTGTAGAAATAAATACATTTAAGTAAAGAATAGCATTTTTAAGAATAATATGTAAACTGTACTCCCAGGCAAACTCCAAGCAAAGATGTTTACGCCATCGCCATGCCAAGTCGACAAAATCGTCACTAACTCCCTTACTCAAAAAGAAAAGACTGCTCTCCTCTGATGAACGCATCTTTATTCAAAAAATCACAAAGCGAGACGATTATCACAGCATACTACATATAGTTATAAAAGGATTAAAGGCTTTGCCCAAAAATCCTACAAATGTTTTCTGCTTTATCGATTCTCCCCTTTTCTTAAAATTCCTACAATCTTAGGGTCTTATTAAGTCCTTTTGCCGACAAACAAACGGCAGTCGGCAAATGTGTTGTTGACGAAACCAGTTGAATAGGTGGTGGAAATGATCCTGTCACAATCTTGCCTCTTAACGCTCTCTGATTCACAGTTGAATCGAGCATCATGACCTTTCCCATCAAAAGTGTTGAAGATTGGCATGAAGAAGGATGATAATAGTATGCGTGTGCGTTTATTGTATTTTTTTTCTTTTTGGGCTTGGGACGCAAGTAATAGGTATTACGGATAATCTCTCATCCCTTTCGTCTCCTCAAACAACTGGAAAGCGGGGTGGAAAGGTAAAAAAAGAAAGACAGATAATGACAATAACAACAACAATAATAATAATATTACTTGCTATGCTAACACACTTTCCGAACTTGCATGGAATCTTATTTAGCTACTTACTACATAGCAGCTTACTTACTTATAAATTTATGCTAAGGTNTACCATCATTTCTAATATACCACTCTCCAAACACATCATTATCAAATCCTCTACTGACAAATTTTAACAAAAATATACATTTCCTTTATTCCAAGGTAAAGCAATTCCAGTACAACTGAAAAATTCTCACATTGTGTTTCGTCCCCATTGCATTATTGCTGCTCATCTAACGAGCATCAAACGATTAGTACGACATCGAACTGAGCATTTATTTTGAACGAGTCACACCCTCGTTTTTTCATTTTTTGGATGTGAAGTGGATTTTCTGGATTTTCTCTTTTAAAAGTAAAGAATTTCAAGCCTTTTGTTGCCATTCCTTTTTTTACAGGTAAGTCCTATTTGGTGTATACTTAATGCTCTATTATACATCGTTCCAGCTCTTTAAATACTTTAGATCTATACTCTATCAAAGATGAGGATTCGGGGGTAAATGGGACATGATTAAAGATTATTCCACTTGATGGATCTATTGCCAATGCTTTTCCCCAAGTTATTTACTGCAATCGTAAGTATTTCTCTAAACATCATGTTTACTATAAAAGGGTAGTTACTAGCTGGAGGTTACCGAATGGACTCCTTAACGTTAGATACTTACGTTCAAATGTTTATATCGCGTATCTGGAGCATCTAGATTTCTTTCTTCGTTTCGAGCAGTGTCGTTTATTTAATATCGAATGATCCGATGATCTATGGAATATTGATTGTTTAGAAAGAATGGGATATGCAGTCCAATGGTCTCAGCGCTATTTAACTTAACAATGTGCATTTCTACGTCTGCGAATGAAAAAACATGTTTTAATGATACAGTGGCCTTTTGATTTGGGCTTCCGTTTAAGAATCAAACTCTTTGTTTCGTATTTTATAAAATCGTCAGCTTAACATTGACTTGCTTTGAGAACATTCCCACTGATTGAATGCCACTGATTGATAACGTGATATTCAAGTTAATACTAGAAACACAGCACTTTTAGCCGTTTTATTTTTGGTCAATACAGTTCTCCGTCCACTCTGAAGCCGTGTAATTGCGCTACCTTCGGTCCCAAATATGACATGGCAGTGGTCATTAGCAAATGGCGTCAATTCACGTCCAAACATTCAATCAAATTATGTAGCCAATTTACTTAATTTAAGTACTGTGTCGAAGATGAGGGACTTGTAATATATTCTCTGTGCAGTACCTATACCGTTGTCCTGCTTTCGCATGCTTTGAGTTTATTATTTTGTATAACATGCAAGATGATCAATCATGCCTTGTTAAAATGGTACATGC
Organism: Dicranocentrus wangi; assembly: GCA_036850665.1. Taxonomy (NCBI): domain Eukaryota; kingdom Metazoa; phylum Arthropoda; class Collembola; order Entomobryomorpha; family Entomobryidae; genus Dicranocentrus; species Dicranocentrus wangi. The sequence goes on from JAANSN010002695.1 coordinate 3,797, forward strand.
AGATAGTCTTCTTAACACACTTGAAGAGCATCACCACGAAAGTAGGTAATCCCGAAATGGCTACTACTACTCCATATGCTGTTGTACAAATAAGGATTATAAACACGAATGGTTGTTATAAAGTTATTGTGGTGCATTTATTAGAGAGAGAGAGAGAGAGAGAGCATGAATGAATCATGCAGCAGTGGTTCTTTTACACGGCAACTGTCGAGAAAAGGTACATTATATTATATGAATTGTGAATGGCTGGAAAAAATCCCGTCAATTTTGTTTCTGGCAGATTGACGAACTACAAAAGAAGTAAGATTGCGGATCACAATCTTTTCCAGAAGAGATGTTCTTTCGTAGGAACAATGTTACGTCCGTATTATTACATATTATTATTATTATTATTTTGGAAATGCTCAAACGTGATTCCTCGATTCATCCGTCAGCGTTCTATGAACATCTATATTATACAATCTGTAAAATTCATATTCCCCTTCGCATCAACAACAGGCAACAACGTGTCCTACACAACATGGCGAAGAGGTCAAGCCTGGTCCTTTTGCTCAACAAAGCAGACACACTAAAACTCGGGTTTAATACACTTTTTTATATAATCCAAGCGCTGCTCCCAAGTTACTCTGCCTTGCTTTGCAAAATCCCATGAACTGGAACAAAGACCACGGAAATTACCTTATCGAGAAGGCTTCGTTTTTCAATGCATATTAGTTCTAAATGATGCATCTGTCTATTGTGAACATGTGGAACTTACTTAAGTAAAACATCTCAATGCAATTAGGTAATTGCGGTTTCCAGCTTGCATACGGCATACACATCCAACCCAACGTAGTACAATATTTATTTACGCACCACTACAAGATTGGGTGCATTATTGGGTTGAAGGAACTACTGTCTTTCTTTGTCAGGGGTAATGATTCTGTCTAATTATCCCCTTCCTGGCAGTTTTTGAGAGAAGGTTTGTAGGGAAACGTGGTAATCACACCACACCGACATCATCGGCATCACATCTGCAAAGCCTGTGCCTAATGAAGCTGAGATTTTTTCTGACAGTATCGGATCCAAGGTATCGTTCGAGATGGGAAGGTAAGGTGATTCAATTTGAAATGTACACCATTCATACACAATATAGTATACACTTCAGCAAACAAAACACTGTGCCGAAGCGATCCTTGTTGCGATAACCATAATCCCATTGGGTCGGCTTCATTGAGTAAATCCTTGGTTGCATTGCATCTCTGGAGTCTCCGTACGTCTCTATTCTACTATTATTGTGACAGCTATGATTATCAAAGAAATGATGCGACAGCAAAGACAGAGCCAATAATGTTTTTAACTTGTTATTGACGAAACACATTCATAAACGCCCTTTTTCATTTTTTTATATTTATTTCGTGTATCAAACAGGTCAAAATAATACATGATATCATAAAGTGAAGGGATGAGGTAGCTGCCCAAATCGTGGGATATTCTGCTTCCCTTCCGGTTTGCCTTTAAATACTTGGTATATGATTACTGCTAATATCGGACAACGCCACAACGCGGCATTCATGTTAATTTTGTGTGTTTTTTAAATCAGGAATAGGTAAATTCTTTTAATTTAATTTCACATGTTCTGTCCATTCCATATTAATATTGTGCTTTTTCAGTTAGCATTCCATCCACCAACAACAGTTATGACAAGATCCAATCAGCTATATAGGTATATGCGTCGGGCTGAGGCTCCTCATGACAGCGGTTTCTTCAAGCAATGCGGCTTGACTTGCCCCAGTCGTAGATTCAAATTGCACTGACTTATGATGATCGGTATTTCTCTGGGTCAACCGTTCGTTTAGACTTATCCAGGTCGAGGGTGTATTGTATGTTCAAGTGTTTCACTATTAAAGTCTGTCTGTCAATCAGCTAGTTGCCGCATCCAAAAGTCAAGCAACCTTTTAGCAAGCGCTAAGCGGTTAGATAACCGGCTCTATCTAGCTCTAGCTCCAATCCAGTAGTTATAATACTCGGGTACTCCAGGAGAGTAAGAGGATGATATGTGATGATACGCCCCGCAGTGAAATATGGTTTTGCAACCGTCATCAATAACAGACTTTGTGGTGGATTTGTAGTTTTAAAAAAGTGATCACACCAGGGATCACGCATCTCTTGTTGCAGCATCCGATCCCATTGAATCCCTATAAATAATGTACAAAATGGCTCGCTGAGGGTTTTTGCCCAGCTCCTGTCGGTTTGTGAACAACTTACTTTACAAAAATATATCCTCGCACACACAAATGATCAGAGAGAGAGAGAGAGAGTAGGCATTGGACATGAAGAATGACATAATGCAAAATGCTCATCCATTGTTTGCAGGCAAATGCACAAAGCCTTATTTCGAGCTACAGGAGAGGGAGGGAGGGAGTGACTCTGTGAAGTCCCTGAAAGCCTACCTACCTCTTTTACGGTTGTTGTTGTCTGTGTGTCATTGTCATTGACAATGAAATCCAGAGTGAGGGCTCCTCGGTGGAGGTTTCTCTCGCTCTGTAAGCGTTGTAGGGGGTGCTGTGAATTTCCTCTGATATGATGATGATATAAAATTATCCACGAGCAAATGACTCCATCTGCTTTAACAAAAAGGAGCGAAGCAGAAGAGGCATACTTACTACTTGTATGCTTTTTTTGGAGTCCGAAGTGCGGAGAGAGACTTTGGTTCAGTCAGACTCTCACTCACAGCAGCAGCCAGGTAAGTAGAATCAACCAGCCTCCTATTTACTCTCCTCTGTCTGCCTGCTCTGCTCCTCATTCAGCGAGAGTGTTGAGGCGAAAGTGAAGCTGGCTTTTCGGTCTTATTGAGCACCGCACCGAGCAGGAGGTTATCTATCCCAGTTCCGCTCACTTTTGCTCCCACATTTTTCCGACAACACTTTTACATGATCATCATCATTGTACTAAATTGACGCTAGCTACACGTCTCCCCAACTTTCGGAATTGATCAGCCCCAATGCACACTTTTTTGCCTCTTGTGAAATTCCCTAAGCCTGAAACGTATCTCCTCACGTAAGTAAATCAAATTGGCGAACATTGAGCCCTTCATTCCTTCCTTGTTGAACATACTGTTTTTTTATATTTGTGATGATGAGTACAGGAAATATCAAAAGCAGAACCGTCATGTCCCGTTTCAATAAACGACAGGATTTTTTTTATTGGGTTGGCCCCAATTTTCCGGCTAACAACCTCAAACTTTTCCTTCTTTCTCCTGCTGGAGTGACTAGTGATGCGAACGGAACCACACAAAAGCTTCTACTTCTTCGTGTGCATTTCTCCCATATTTTTTTTGGAAAAAGAGGATATCCAGAGGGTACAATTGTAACCATATGTACATATAAAAAGAAATGTAGCGAATCTTCTGAGCCAGCGAGCAGAGCAGAGGGTTGTTGTGAGCGAGCATCGCATCATCATCATATCGTAAAACTCTGTTATTATAATCATAATAATTATAACCTCCCATATCTCACTTTCCTGGCACACATATGCATTCCAAGCCAGAGCCGGAGAAAAGAGCTGACACTGCGGGAGCCGTGTGTGTGTAGAGCGGATCGAGCATGCATGTGGACGTGGTGTGGACGTGGATGTGGATGTGGAGGAAGCAAAAAAAGGAGAAAAGCGAGAACAGAAAGGGAAAAAGGGGAAAAGGGAGGATTCTCGTTCTCCCATGCAGAGTTGCCCAACAGCGGGTAGACAATGATACCAATGGAGAGATTTGGCTCCCTTTAGATCCCGATTGGTTTTTCAGCCCAAAATGAACAAGGGGTAGGCGTTTCAACACAAGTCCGACCCTATGGTTGGAAAATTCTCAGCAGCGCTTGCCTGCTTGCTTGCTTGCTTTTTGCTTGCTTGTGATGGAATATGATGATGACGATGAGCCACATGTGTACCGCCGCCGCCGCTCGCCTCTCCCTTTTATACCTACATTACATATATCTCCTTTTTATAGACACACACGCACGCTACGTAACATTGCCCATCCATGCTCACTCTTTCCCATGCAGATTCTCACATGTGGCTCAAAGATTTCACTTTGTCTACTACTTGCTTTACTTGCTTACTTACGCCGTGCTCACATTTTTGCCTTTTACCAGCAGCAGGAAGGAGTACCTCCGTCAAAGGCGTAGTTCACACAACGCGAATGGGGCGAGAGAGAGCACACACTGTCTTTTTAACATGAAAAGCTGGGCGAGCAACACGGGAACATGGTCTTATGTTACTCAAAAGGTGGAAAACTCCGTGGATTGATATTAAGTAAGTGACGGGCGTTAGTTCACTTTCCTCAACCTTTGGAAACACGGGAAGAAAATGCTAGTGTGGCAAAAAACGAAATCTTCCTTTGGCAAAAACGATGATGACGATGACACATAAGTAACACACCTGCCTGCTGCCTACCCTGGCTCATTTCTCGATCAACCCAGGTATATTTTTCATTATTGGTGGAATTGGAGGGGGTTTTTGCACTGCGATCAACATTGCCAGTCCCAACTTCAATTTTCTCATGGTCTCCTCGATGTGGGAGCCAAGAGAAGGCATAATAATGTGTACGTGTAGAGTGACAAAGAAGGAGAGTGAGTCCTTTTATTGCTACTGGTATGCAGAAGGAGCCCAGGAGCTAGCATGCCCTTACATAAGTACATATTGGCGGATGGGAATACAAGTAGGAATAAGATTGTAAAGTAAAAAATCACGGGATGGATGTTTGGATTTTTCATATAGAATATGTTACATTGCATTGCATGTTTGCAGCAGCCAGGGAATGTAGGACTACTTCGAACTACCCCCACTGCTGACGTACTTCAAGTCCTCCTCTCTCTTCTCTCCGGTTTGTTTCATTGGGAAGTTGATATCTGTATATCATAATAAAGCATGAGACTCACGGACTCACGACGACGACGACGGGTATAATATTCCCTAACAAGAAGATGATATGATCATCATCATCATGGCGTGATGATCATGCCTTATCATACCTTTCCACAGCTCAAAAAATACTTTTACTCTAGTGCTTGCACAAGTACCTCGCTACACGCAATAATGTATCACATTTTATCATCAACGGGCGAATGAGCCACTCAAAAATCACGTTTTAACACGGGGAGCACTGGTGGTGATGGTGAGTTGTGCATCCAGGGAGAACAAATGGGAGCCTTCTTTCGTTGCCGACAATGCGATGCAATGTTCACAGTCATCATCAGTCCCCTTGCCTTACATTATATATAGGTATTACCTATTATTATGCTATTCATCTGACGAGGTGGAGGAATGAAGGGATGCATTATGCTAGTGAAGGAGATTTCGCCAAATATAAAATTAATCGTAGCAAGCGAGCGAGCAGCCCGGGTTTCATTCAAGGGAATGTGGGAATCGAATAATGGCTCTAAATAAGTCTGGCGAGTATTCAACCATTTTACTGAAAAGTGTCCTGGGCTATCTCTCCTTGGAAATTTTATTGTTTAGTTCAAAACTGAAGACAACTAACTGATCGACCCATCATCATCATACCAGTTTGGAATGAAATTTAATGCAAGTTCCATCCAGGACGTTGTGCTTCAAGACTTCTGAATAATGGGCACTAAGAACTTTTGTTCCAAACGTGATATGAGTATGAGTATGCTATTTCCAGATCGAAGTCTCAAAGTGCCCCAAGCCAACATGCCAAGAGCAAGAGCATTTGACTGCAATCCTACTTATTTGCAGCTCAACTCGCAAGTCCGCAGCAAGCAGAACCAAATTTACCCAAAATCTGACTGAAACTGTAACTAACATGTAAATATTTTCAATTTTCGTATTAAACTTACTGGAAAATCCATTTTTGAGGGAAGACAGAAGCCACCAAAAAGGCCTACTAAAAATAGGCTACAAACAAACCCACAACTTGCTTGTCTTTTTATCATTTAGACGGAGGATGTTGCATTAATTGAAAGAACATTATGTTTATTAGCAAGACCCATCTTCTCCGACCTGCAGTGATAACGGGCAGGCAGATCCCATAGTTCCAGTCAATCAGTTACAGGAGGGTGTACTTACTTGGTTCAAGTCGGTCGTCGTGATTTCTTCTACGCTTCCATATTCTATCCATTCCATAAGGCAAAGCAATGACTGCCCCGCTACTAACGTGCATGAATTTATCGAGATAAAAAGCATCGGCCGAGATATGGTGCCTCCTCCCTTGAGAAGATTTTGTTGGGTTGAGAGGTGCACTATGAGACAGGGACACACGGGCAGCCAGCCGTGGCAATCCTCTCCTGTCATTCTGTTGTAAACTCTCGAGAGAGACTGCATGGAATGCTGGGGCGATGGATCTAAAGCTCTGTCTGGTGCGTTTACACGAGTATTATTAAATCCTAAAGAGGCTCTGTCCCTCTCATTATTATCATCATCAGTGTCAGTCTTACCGTGAGGCTAGTTGTCGTGTGGGAGGATTGTAGTAGTCCTGAGGAAAATAATAATACAAACCGAGATACAAATCGGCTCCTCAAAAATCCTATTCTTTTTAGGAAGGAATATGAGCAAGTCGGCCAAAGGAGTTTTAGGAGGAAAAAAACAACGAGTGAAACTCCTACTTTTGGGATTTGCGTCGTTGGTACAAAAGTGATACATCACGGTTTTGTTGTCGGCGAAAGGGAAGAAGAAGAAGTGCTCGCTCACAATTTAACTTTTTCAATGTTAACGAGAGAGGATAATACAGACAGACAGAGGGTTTCATGGAGTAGTGGTGGTGGCGGTGGTAGTGTGTGGTGGTGCTACCAATGTTGTTGTGGCAAGCAGTAGCTGTTGAGCTGTCGAGAGAATAACTTAATCCCATGCTAATCACCCGATAGGGTTACACGGTCGCGTGTGGGAGCAACTCCTCACCTTCTCATCATCATCCTCCGAAATCTGAAACCAATAAGTCGCTCACGGCTCGCTGGACTCCCACTCCTCAACAGTTAGTTGGTACAAAGTGACTCTTGTGAAATGTGATCCAATTTATTATATACTTTCAAACACTATCAAAATATTATATTTTAGCTCCACTTTCTCAAGTATTTATCCAACCGGACGGAGACGTGTGCGTGCGGTGGGGTCGGCTTGAATTGAGATCAGATCAGAGAACAATCCCTGTTGTGGTGGTACTGTGTCACACTATTGGTTGTGGTGATTGATTAACAAACTCTCAATTGGGAACACGCTCCCAGCTCCATGGTCGGCATTGTGGAGAGGTGAAAATTTGCTCTTAGTTTTGTTTAGCTATAAGCAGCCCGAAAAGCCCTGGATGAAAGCAAAAGTCACTTCATTCATGAAAGCAATATGTGATGCAGTGCGGGGCCCAATCTAAATTTCAAGATGTACTTCTTGATCATTCATGTGTGCTAACACGAGTCATTGTGCACACTCACTCCCCGCGTCTGCAGATACTATCCGCACAAGAAAAAAAGTCGAAAACTGTTGAGATTTATTGAGTCGAGTGTATGACTCCGTTTCAACTTTCCATTGTTGTTATTCATTACCCCCCGTTTAAATATAGTTTGGTCAGTGCTTGCTCCCACTTAAAATATTCCAAGAGTCCGGTCGTCTTTCTGTTAGGATGATTAGTATGATTACTATGAAGAGGACTGTGATGATGAGGCAGGAGTCAGGACGTCACAAGCAATAGGTCCGAGGTTTTTGTAACAGATATCCCCACCTCCCTCCCACCCTCTCTCCACTTACGCAACGCACCATGGTCATTCGAGTGTGGTATTGAATTAGGCTCATAATAATCTCCCAACAGTTGCAGTTGGATTGTCGGACTTGTGTGAAAAATTCGTTTGCTCGCCGCATCAGCATCAGCCCACCACACAGTATTTGGAGAAAGAAGTAGGAATATGTTTTCGCCAGACTGCAAAGAATGTACTTAATAATAAACTTTTTCTGCAATCATAAAAATATGACGTTTATAGTGTGTCGCCGAAGTGCATATTAGTTTCTGTGTTTTGCTGACTTGACAACATCCCGATATAAACGTATAATGCCTTCAAAGACGTTTTACAGCCATCGCCAACCTCGCCAGCATCCTCGTCAGTTGACTTCTCTCTTCTTCTCCTCTGCTACTGTGTTCCACGACGGCAATGAGGCAGTCGTCAGTTAATGAGAAATGGCAATATAAGAAAACAAAATTGCATGCGAGACGACTCGTAAGACCACTCGTGAGTGTTTTTAAAGACGTGGTGCCTAGCATCCAATCCTATCACATCCTATCCGATAGACAAGGTAGTAGGGCTTGTGCATATATAGGTAGTAATAATATAATACACAATGTGTGTGGAAAAGAGATAAGCAAAATACGATGAAAAGGTAGTCTTCTTGAGTGAGAGACACAGTGAACATATTATTAAGCAGGTCCATGCATTTTCTTCCTTCCTTGGCCAACAACAACGTGTGCAACACGATTTTATTCTCAAGTGAGCAGGCTGCAGTGAGGTTCAAGACGGCAGCGAGGAAAGGGAACATCTAATAATAACAAGCGACAAACACTTTAAAAGTGATTAGGATATCAACCCCGCCGGTGCGCTGGGTGACTCTGTTGTGGAACTCGACATTTAATGTGCAAAAGCTTTACAATCAGGTTACAACTCTGCCTTGCTTCGTGTTTCCTGCACAACAAACTGAAGAAGCATTTTTTACTTCGCCTGAAAAGGAAAACGCAAAGAGCACGTGGCCAAGTCGCTGTGTGTTTGCATGGTGTAAGTAACGGCAACTTGCATCCGTCTTCCGGACGCTGCTCCTCCATATAAATCCTTTTAGGTAAGCAATCCTTTTTCATAACAAACTAATTTAAGTAAGCTGTTCTAGTTTATGGGGCTAGTTCCATCATTGTATTATGTACTTGTTTTCCTGAGCTTTGAAAATTGACATTAAAAAACCTCAACCCTGTCAATTTGGCGATAAGAGGACGCTAATGCGACAATAAATGAGCGTCAATGTGTGAGAAGGCAGACGGCTGAGTAGCTTCAGTTGGAACATTAACATTTTTGCAATTGAGATAAACAAAATTTGAACAATGTTTATTGTGGTAGGCCACTTTATTTTCTACGAGCAGATACTCTGAGAGAGCGAATGAGTGAGTGAGTGAGTCGCATAGTCATCAAATTCGTGTCACAGCCTGCTGGAAATATATTAAAAGTTGTTATCTCAACGATCATGAATGATGGTTCTGTTGGCACCACTCAAAAACAACTTCTTGGTTTGCAGAAAAAATATATAAAAAAAATAATAGTAAGGCACGTTCCATCTGTCCAGGTTTAAAGGATAAAAAAAACGTCTGACGATGATGAGATGAGTGCTACTCTGCTAAAAGGAACAAGCCTGGTTTTGTGATCCTCCTTTTCACAACGGCAGTAACCCACCTCCACAAAAAAGAATAGAGGCATGAAAAGAAGAGGCTGCTATTCAATCCACTTCCGCAAAAGCCTTCCCTCCATCCAGTAGTAATTGCAGTGGTAATCAGAAAATTTATATGAATCGGGTGGAATAGCGAGCGAGGGCACAATGAGCCACTATTGAAAAAATATATTATGCGGGCATGTGTCATCATCACGTTTCAGAACGAACTAACTGCGTTGCTCTTTGCTCCTCACTCAATCGGATCGCAACTGCATTGTAACAAAAAAAATCAAGTTTTTAATGTTTTGCCCTCCACACTTGGGTCAAGCTGGAATTGGTTTCTAAAAATTTCGAGTCTTATGACAAGTACAGCATCAGCACAAGCCATATATTACATGTATGATTTGAGGTGGCTGCCTGCCTGCCTGCCCCCACCTCCATTTGAGATGGCAAAAGGTTTTCCACTTCATCGTTCGTTTATTATGATTGTGATGATCAAAAATCGTCATTCTTCTGAATCGAGTAGCTTGCGCCGAACTTAGTTTTTATTTTCGTGGGCAGATTGAATTTCAGTCTTTTCAAAGCTACCGGAAGTCATCGTCGTCCGTTCTCCTCGGATCAATTTCCTTCAGATTCTCCTCAACAGCCCACATGCTTGGCTCACTTCTTTCTTTTGCATTCTTTTGCTGACTGAAAAAAAAAAAAAAAAACCATTTAAGTACAAAGCTGCTCATTGAGAAGTGGCTGCTTTTGAGCTAACTGGCTGACCACGTGTGCACACTCCCAAAATGAAAATATTAGTGCCCTTTCTTTATGCTCACTCCTTTTGTTCAGGCATTGTCAACTTGAACAACTCTCTGTCTCTGCCCGCGCCTAGAATCCATTTGGTTTTGGTTTTGGAAACTGTATTTTTCCCCCATGTGCATGTAAAAGTTGCAAAGGGCAAAGGTTCTTCACAATATTTAAGCAGCAATTGCAGTTTCTTTACTGTCACGTGTTAGGCAATATGAAGTGGCGTAAAAAGAAAAATGTGAATTAGGTGATGCTAACTGCAACTTGGAGCAAGTGGCTTGGTTCCACCGTATTTTGTTGGATGGAATGGAATACTGAAATTTTTGATGAACAAGCCGCTGTTATCCGATATAATATATGACATAACAACGGGAACGCCGGAACGCCTTCCAAGTTGTTGTAAGGCCACACATTCACATTTTCCTTTTGCAGCTGTGCTGGAGTCAGGGCACGACGACGGTCCCTCTTTAAAAAAAACCCAATTCGTGTAAAACAATGTCGCAAGGCAAAGGTACTCTTAGGCTTCAATCAATGCAATGCAACTTGCTCCCAAATTCAAAGACGACGACTTGTGATTGCGGAAGTTGTCCATCATCAGGGAGTAACTCACTCACTACCGGTTCTTTGACCCAACATAATATTCAAAGATGCCTTTTCTTCCCGAAGGGAATAAAAAGTGTGCGCTTCTCTGTCTTTGGTGAATTCATTTGTTGAGCTTCCCTGCCTCCTGCTGCTGCACCCTCCGCTTTTTTTGCAACTCTGTTTCAAATTGGTCGTTAATAATAAGAGATAATTCATGTGCCCTTTTATACGAGCCATTATTCCATCCAACTTTTAACGTGGCTTAACAGCGGTCAAAGGTACAACGCGGGGTTTGATGAACAGTCGATGGGTAATAACTAACTTGAAAAAATGTTCTGTTGCATTCATTATTCTGTTGCCCTCCCACTCGTAAAAGCCTAGATATATGTAATATGATGCTTACTACGACACAAGCAAGCAGGCCTAACTAACCCCTCCTATCTTCATAAACTTTTCTTTTTATCATCCACCTCTCGTCGTTTCCATTTTACTATTTTTGAAATCTTTCAGAAAGTCAACTAGAGTTAATTTTTTTTATAAATTTTCTTGTTGCAGCATGACTATATAACGGATAACGGATCTTTCATTTAGGCATTATTACTTCGACCTTGTTAATAACAGGGTTTCAATAAAAGGTAGGCAGAATAAGGCGCATGTATGTATGTGCCAAATATTATTTTGTCTTTAGGAATCCAGTTTATTTAACTGTATTAGCTGTATGGCAGTGGCAGCTATTTAAGACTTTCAACAAGAGTTTTATATCGTGCACACATTACATTTTTCCTGAAAGCTCATCGCCGTCGTAATAATTTTTTGTATCAGGTCAGCCGTGTGAGCATGATCCTATTCGCATTTTGTTCCATCATGAGTTTATGATCTCACCACCAGAAATCCCTTCAGAGCAAGTAGTTTTGTTTTGCATCAGGAAGGATTGCTTTTCTACCATGTACATTTCGTAGTTTTCTTTCTTTTTAGTAGTGGTAATAATTCTATGTATATATAAACAATCACACAAGATAAAACAGTGCCGACAATTATATATCGGCCTTCCTGTTGTTTGATGGTGGTAAATGACAAAGTATGTGTATAAGTAAGTGGTCATGATGATGAGTCTAGAGGATTCGCAAAAGCAGTCAATTCAAATACATAAAAATATCTTGTTAAACATACCTAGGCGTTTTATAGGTATCATATTATCCGACAGTTTATAATATAATGCTCCACACACACTCTCCTTTTTTTGTTATGCTGTAATAAATGTGTAATAATAATAACTGCATAGTAATTACAAGTGTCCACAGATATTGGGCCCTGTGTAAAACAAGCAGAGGCAAAAGAGGATGATACTTTGTGTGGGGAACGAACTGCATGGTAGGCAGGCAGGCAGGCAGGCAGGCAGCGTATTCAAAGAACCACAAAGTTTTTTTATACCTTTTTCACAACTATAACTGATGACTGACTTGGCGTACTTTTTTTATTGCTGGTGGTGGTGTACCAAGGTCTTAAATGGCAGTGTGGAAAATATCATATTATTGCATATTATGCTTCCAGTCCAAAAATTGCAGATAAAGTTTGTAATAGCTTTTAGATCATAACATAACATTTTTTATGTGTCAGTCTTTACACGACTACTCTTCTCTTCTTTCTGGCGACAACCCGAGCAAACACTTTTTTTTATTCAGCCTTGCACTTGCGACTGATGATGATGATGCAATGAATCAATTTTCCAGAGAGTGAACCAATTTGACACAGTTTGTACACGTCGTTCGTCAGTTCAGCTAGATAAGTATTTACTTACTTTGTCGTGGCAGTCAAGGTGTGTTCCATTCTTTGCCTTAAATTAAATACACCATGAAAATGTAATGCACTGGCTGGGACAATATGATCGGTGACGACGAGGAGAGTCTTTTGCAAATATATTATTATTATTACGTTATGGTTACTCCAGCATCGTGTCACACCTCAGCTTTTCTGCCTTTTTTTGACATTTCATTATTCGCAGAAGCAATAAATTGACAGAGCATAGTAATAATAATAACAAGTCAACATTTTAACATCCACAATAACAGCATTATTGTCAACCAATGGCAAGAGGAAACTCAATGAGACTCTTCTATACATTGCATGTTGACGAGGATGTAATGAAAATGATACAAAGTTATCCTTGTCATCCCATTTTTAAAGGATTTTTTTAACGCATTTACCCATATTCATATATAAACTTGCAAAAGTGTATGTAATAACATTTTTATTAGTTTTCCCCATTGCATATATTTACCCCTCTCGTCAACCTCTCTCTCTCCCTCTTTATCCTGCCTTCTGCACTTTAGTTTCATTTTTCCTCCCTTGCATTTACTTGCAACAACCAACACACAGTTGTTGAAACATTTAGGCAGCGAATCCCAAGATTGAATGCATGCAATTATATGTTATATGTATTACTGCAGGCAGGTACTTATCCAAAATCTGCAAGGCAGTTTTTACTTGTGCTGCTGGACACGCACATTAAGCAAGTCTAAACATTCTATATACCTGTAGGATTTTAAATGTTGTTATAAGCCCCAATGCACTTAAGTACAGTTGTAAACGGAATGGTGTAATGATACTCGTAAAATGCGTTAAAAATGAGTTAACTTGTACTCTCTAAATGATCAAACACGAGAACAAATCATGTGTACACACAATAAGTAGAAGCAACGTTATAGACAGCTGCACACACACCAACAAAATTAATAATAATAGAATGGATATCAGTTGTTGTCCTCCGTTGTTAATACAACAGTGGAGAATAAAATTTCAACTCTGAAAGATACTTATTATATTATTTGCTGGTGATGTGGTGAATCGAAGGATGAGATGTAACAATAATTATTGTAAAGATTACTTTGATTATTGCCATACCAGGAAAAAATTGTACAGTTTATGTCTTTAGCCTCATGTCAGTTTTATGCCACTTCCCTATTACTCTCTTGGCCTTCCATTTCTTTGAGACTTTGTCAGCGATGAGGATAAAAATATAATATTATAGGTAATTTGGAAGGAATACTTAAAGGAGGAGAATCAATCTATTTTTTGCACTACGACTACGACTGGGATTTGGAATTTGGAATGATGATGATGATGATGGATCGGATGTGATGATGCAACTTGTATTAAACTTGTGCATATGCATACAGGGAAAAGTTTAAATGACGAATTCACGGTGCGCACATCATCGTGTGACTAATTTTTATTTAACTTCTTCTTACCTGTAGCAGCCAGTTCCTTACAGGTGGCTGGCTGTCGTAAAATCGCAGCAACGAACCTTCGAATTCATTTACATTCGAAGAGCAAACATTTTACATTTTCTTTTCTAATTTATTTACGTATTTAATGATTATTGGAATCCTTTGAATTGCATCTATCTATTCTTTGACATTAATAAGTTGTACGTTATTTGCAACCCTAAAAAACCGATGTATTCTTTATAATCTTTATCCATGTATTCTTATTTTAGAATCTGGCATGGTGCGCGTTTCGTTCGGCCCTGTAGCAAATTGAACTGTTATAGAGAGTGAGTGGCCGGCCAGTGCTGCGCTGCTGCTGCTGCTCATCGAATCCCCAAAAGGGGACACCCCGCAATGACTTTTACAATTAATGTAGATCTATGCATTATTCATAGCAGAGAATGTAAAATAGAGGCAAGAATCTGTTGCGCACGTTGTTGCTGCTCATCATGGAGGAGAACCTGAAAAGGCATTTATTCCGTAGGTGCGTGGTGTAAATGGATTTTTTAATAGTTTGTAGGGGGCAAGACTCGACTACTCCACACATGCGACATGCCACGATCTCCGAGTTAGCACCACAACGCCACCACAAAACTCATCATTTTAAACTTGAAATGAGCTCGGTTTGTTTTTGAAAAAAGTGGAATCAACGTGGCAGAGTGAAACTGAATGAATGGCAATTAGTAATTCGTGGATGACCACTTGAAATTTTACATTTTTTTAAAGCAAAAGCCCGTTGTAGGCTAAAAGGGTTGCAAGTAATAATAAGTGACAACGTGTAAAATGTACAGAGCGCGTATTCTTGCATGCATGCATGTGCTGTTGTAAATAAGCACGTCTTTTTATTGCAACGAAAACGACTGGAAATGGGGTTTTGTAAGAACCACTTGAAAAATTACCAAGGTCAGCAGACTTTTTATTACAATAGAATACTTGTCAATGTCAATAACTATCACATCACTGGCGTTGGCGTTGGTGTGGTTGTTGCCCTTTGATCCTTTGAGATGGATTTAGCGAAGCCAGCAAAAACATTTAAGTGGTCGGCGACAGCCAATTTTTGAGAGCATATTATAGAGCATTCGACGAATGATAGCCTTTTGTTACTGAAAACTTGGAGTTACTTGGAGTTACTATATGTTCACATTCATTTTAGCATTTCATATGACATTTCATGCGTGATGGGGCATATTGGTTTCCCGTGCAATCAGTAATACCTACATACGTTTCTGGGATTCTAGAGGCGAAACACACAATTAATATTCCATGAAACCAATAAGACAATCGACCCACTTTTAGTTAGTAAGAAAGATGAATGAATTGCGAGGAAATGCAAGGACATCCCCACCGAAAATAGTATAACTTGAAATGACTTCAGCTTTGTCTCGGATGACATGCATCAATTGACGATTAATTGTAAATATATGCCAGGTGAACTTTGGTTTTTTGCAAACTATCCGCTGTAAGAATCAAAATGATAACAGGTTTAAAATGGCATGGCAGTTAGTTGTACAACAAACAAACTGTAGAAAAGGAATGAGGAGATAGAGCATGGTAGTGGCAGTGGCGTTGGTGGAAGTGGAAGGGGACAAAATGGAACCGGATAGATACGACAAGCGCAAGCAGGAGCAACATGCACAAGGCGTGAGAGAGAAAAGAAAGAGTAAAAACCACTTGAGATACTCCCTCCGACCAACTATAATTTTCCTTTTGTCATCTTTCCATCAACTCCACGTCTCCTCCACTGTCAACACTCTACCTAGAGCAACATTCTCCAGAGGAGAGGAGAGGGTTTCCAAAAACTTCTGTCTGAAGATTTGGTTTGGATAACTGGATATATACTAGACCATAAAATCTACATAATATCATGTATGCCTCAACCTTTTTATAGTTTATTATTTAGCCCCTGTTATTATGCCTGATATGAACAGGAGCTCCTGCTTATTTTTTTATTATATTTATTATATGCATAACGTGTGTCAATGTCATGTTTGTTCCCTCTAATCAAAGCAGTTTTCCATACTTTTCTTCAAACAAACTTGGCAAAAAAAAAACAATTCTCAACTGCACTTTGTTACTCCCTCCCCTCTCGCTCGCTTGTGCGTTTCCATCATATCATCACGACGACATATATTCCACGATTTTCGTGTCAAGTATACGCCGTGGCTTCGTAATAAATTTTAAATTATAAACAAATAATATTATATGCCTTATGCACGACGACTAATGCGCCCAACAGCCCCCTCCAGCGAAAAAGACAAGACTCGAGTATCATGGTCTACCCCACAAGATCAAACAATATAAAATATAAAAAATATCATATCATGCTTTTTATTGTTGTTTAGGGCAGGATGTAGGTATATTGATATAAGAATAAGGGATTTCCACTCTAAAAATGTACACACATGAGGAGATCTATCTGGTGGGATGACATTAGACAAGTTGTTGTGCTCCGACATGAACTGAACTTGTTATTATGCATTCATACCATTTCCAAGTAGTAGTGTCTTCACTTTTGGATCATAAACGGGAGGAAACAAGGTGATATTGTTCTCTCTCCACTTTTCCTTTTTCTATGTTGCCCCAACGAAAAGACTAATGATGATGCTCCCTTCTCCATTTCCAGTTTCCCCTCAAGTATCCCCACTAAATTATTATGCGTTTTCCTGTTTCACTATATACCTGTGTCTTCACTCCTTCCACCCGTTCTTCTCCACTTGGTGCCTTTTGGCTCTTGAGAAAAGGCAGAAGAATAATAACAATTTGGTACATGATCCCAACCTCCTGTTTCAAATATCCCCGTCGTCACAAGCATTTTCTTTCCTTCTCAATATTTTTGCTTCTTTTTTTCTTTGTGATGTTCTCCTGTTGTTGCATTTCTCCATATACGCTAGCTATATATCTAATTTGGTAATAATAATAGTAAGTCAAGTCGTAATTTGTCATTTCACAGTTTTCTGACATTAATAAAAACCCAGATTTTTGACGGGTTGACTGCCAATCAGTTACACGGCATGTAAGCACGAAAAAATAGCCCAGTTGTTTAATCTAACTAACATTCCATGCTCCATTTGTTGCATCAAATAACTGCGCTAAATTATTGAATCCTCATTTTTCGTACCGGAGGCAAGGGATCATACTTATATTGAAATTACGTGAAATAATTTGATTATTCACATCGTCGAATATAAATAAGCACGTTGTTAATGTATGAGTTGGCCCACAAACATTTTTATTTTTCCCTGCGTGTAACGTATGTACTTGAGAGCCGTCTCCCCTGCGCCATAACGCAACTAACTGCGTTTTGTGAAATGTACAATGTACACGACGACAGTTACTACATTGCAATGTAATAATGTACACAGAAATTGAGCGTAGTTTAATGTCATTGAAAAAGGAGGATGGATGATGCTCTCTCGAACTAACGACAAAGTCAGTAGTGGTATACATACAGGAGACCGGCACAGCAGGTTGTTTTTCCACTTTGTTTGCCGAGCATTTCCTCCTCTCTCGCAAACTGGCATTCATGAAACCGTTCTTTTGCTCCCAGTCAGTCAGACTAACTACTCGCGACTTCGTCCCACGAATGAATGGACACACGGAAAAGTTATCTCATGTCAAAAACTATGTAGTTTAGTTGTAGTAGTAGTAGTAGTAGTAGTTGCTCCAGCGAAAGCCAAAAGGAACGACGAACGAGTGAGTTGTATGTTCTCTTGTATTAATTGGGACTTGGCCCTCTGAGACCTCCACTCAAAAAGCACACACTCAAAAGAGGCCGGATCATAAGGACGCAGAAAGAGAACTACTGAAAATACATCAAATACATTTTATGTTCCGAGAAAAAAAAAGTTGGTGTGTGTACAACAACATTCTACACACACACACACACACACACACACACAGTTTACTACTATCTATACGACGACGACGACTTTGCATGGCTGGCAGGAGTAGTGCACCCCTGCGCTCAAAAAAAAAAAACTTTCCTGGCGAAAAGGAACACGGCTCTTGAGTTGGGTAATGGACGCATTATATTATACATCATCCCTCAGCCAAACAGTGTGTGTGCCTTTTACAAAATGAGAAAAAGGGACGGACACCTTAGAATCAAAGTTTAAAAGAGTGGTTTGATGAATGCCTTTCAAGTGAAAATGCATTTGCAAGTTGGACTCGACTCCTTTAATGTACTATATTACCACTACCACCTCGGGTCGGCTTCGTCGGAGTTTCCATCATCATCTCCAGGCTATTCGCCTCCTCCGTTGTTGGACGCGATATCTATATATGTTTTCATTCCTTGTCCGTTGAACTGGCTCTGGCCGCTCGCTCTCTATTCAATGAAAATAATATATTACACATGATGATGGGGCTTAGTTGCTGGTGCCTTTATTCACACTTTCCAGTTTTCCTTTAATGATAAACTGGGCTTCCCAAAAAAAACATGCTGATGGCGTAATAATACAGATGGTATCTGTGAGTGAATGAATGGATGAAGGCAAGGGTTCCACTGGAACTGGACCTGGGCTGGAGTTCAGTGCTGCTGGCTGGCCATTATTATAAAGACGCTACCGATACCGGTGGACTTACTTACCTCACTCACTCACATTAGACTAGTTCACCCTCAGAATTTGACT
>JAANSN010002696.1:0-22440 GCA_036850665.1 Dicranocentrus wangi
TATAGGGTACAAGGCTAGGTAAAGATAGACTACCAACATAAATGTATATATATAGCCCTGTAATAAAAATTAAGAAAAAAAAATTTAGTTGCTTGTATGCATGCAAATTTCAAGTACATCAAATGCTCATTGATCACACAACCAAAAACGCAAACTTCATTTGAGCTATAACTGCTTCTGTGGACGTTTGCCCACTATCTATGCTAAATAAAATGTGGCTAATTATTGTGTGGTGGTGGTGTGGTGCATCATCCATTTTTCAATTTTATTATCTCCGCACCACCACCTCGCCACCGCCGCCTTCCACTCTTTGTATGATCCATCCATACAAATACTTATAATAATATAAAAAAAGTGTTGCTGAAAGTAGATGTGAGAAGCTTTTAGCAATTTTTTTCTCCTCCTCAACTGACTGATGTCTTTTGCTCTAAAACGTTTTTAGATTTGCATTTTTCTATAAAAAAACATGTACCATTATCATTGAGTACGTGTGTTTTTCCTAGGGAAAAAATGGCAAATTACATTTAACTTTTTTGTGTTCCGTTCATTCAATTCATGTTTTTACTGCTTTTTGATACGAAAAACAAAAAAATGTGCACATTTCATTTGAAAATTGTGTGGTGGTTGTTGGTGGGTGCCTTATTGTGCCTATCCGCATTATATTATTCATCATCATCAGCTATAAATTCTCAATCTTTCCCTCTTTTCTCCTCTAGTCGAAAGCGGATTAGCATTTGCAAAAGGGAGGCAGAGAGGCAGATGATGATATTGGAAGGAGAGAATCATGGCAGAAAGAGGAGGGGAGGACTATTATAATTGTTTATAAAAGGAATGTACGAGATATTTTTTTCCTCGCACTTGCTACTACTAACACTACTCCACGCTGACTAATTAATATGCACATGATGAGCGTGTTAATCGTATAAAAATTAGGAGTGCTTCTTCTTCTTCTTCTTCTTACGTATTCCGGCTTTCTTACAGAAACATTTTTTTAAATGGGATTTTTGTATTATTTTATGGCTTTGTACAAGTGTGTTACATCGTTCATCAGAGAGCATCTTCTTCTTCACAAGTTCATGAAATCGGGAGGAGGAGAGGAGAAACAGAGTCGATAATACAGGCAGGCCAAGCGCCAATTACTGTTTCTTCGTACAGATTAGATGACAACGGCGATAATGACAGTGTTGATTGATTGGCAACGCTTTTGCAACAACGCCAATAATATGCAATATATAAGTTACTATATAGCTAAATAGAAAAGGGATGAAAATAATGTTTCTTCGCGCAAAGTAAAATAATATTATTATCATTAAACGAAAACAGCAAACCAGCGTTCTTTCGTTCGTTCAGTCATATCATCATCAACTCCATTTCCCCTGCACCCCGTCCCACTCACTCACTCTGGTATGCCTAGACATGAGAGAGCTCTTTAGCGAAAGATATAAAATGAGGAAAAAAGGAAGTGAAACACGAGGAGGTAAACACACCACTAATCGCATTCTGCATCCAAATGAGAGATTACTCCATCCACCAAGTCTCTCTTTTCTGCGCATTGTCAACCATGTACTGACTCATATCGTCGTCAGTTGATATTTGCGAGCTACCCTGACTCTGTGAATCCACCTAAATCTCTGTGTGAATGTCAACCATTACAACAATTATACCAATATAATATATTGTTGCAAAAATGTGTGGAGAGGGTACCGGGGTACTTGGCGTCGTCGTAGTTAGTCTCTATTATGATATTGTGTGGTGTGTAAAAACAGAATTGGAATGAGGATTGGTGCTAGTGTCTATTGAAAAAGTGCAACATGGTAATAGCAATATTATTATTATTATTATATCCCTCCTCATTGCATTGCGTTATTGTTGCATAGTTAGTTATAGACATTATTGGTGTTGCACTGATAGGAATTCCATGTAGCATGTTTCAGAGAGATGCTGCTGCTGAAGAAACCAATATGAAATGTGGTGGTGGTGGTGGTGGTAACCACGCACAACGAAAACAACAATGCAGCAATCCAATCAAAAATCAAAGAACCTCAAGTTCCCTGTGTCTGCGCCTGGCTGCTGACTGAAAAGTGTACACAACTCAGCATTTCAGCAAAAGGCAAGCAACTAAGGCAAGGCAAGTAGTAGCAGGCAGGCAGGCGGAATACACACGTACCTGAAGAAGGTGTCTAGTGTGAAAAAAATTGATGCACAAAAGCCTTTCTATTTTCAACAGAGACTTTCTTATACATTTTTTATTCCTCCTATTTATTATCAAGTCGAGCAAACACAATAAGTTGAATATATATATGTATAATAATATATGAATGTGGGTATATGACAGGTATGATAGAAAAAAAAAGTTCTCTAGATTGCGTGGACAAGCACGCACGCATACATCTCTCCTCTCCTCTCGCGTCTCGAGTATAAAATGTATATAAAATAGACAACCACAGAGGGTTTTGTTTGATGGTTGATCGTGTACCTTGGCAAAGCACATGAATGAAATGCTAACTTCACACCACACATCACATCCCCATTTTCTTCTCATTATTGGAATTGGAAGGGCATCAAAACCAGCTAAAAAAGTGGTGGCGGTGGTGGTGGTTGTGATGTGAGTGCAATCTTGGCAATACATTTGTGCCTGGGTATGGGCAAGATACTTATAATATTATCCACCAAGAAAATAATGCTATGGGTTGTTTGAGGATCGACGGCGATATATTTGTGTGCCCGAGAACTCCTTCTTCTTCGCAGCAGCAGCAGCATTGTTTATGGGCAACAATGGAAACTTGTTAAAAAAGTGGCAATGGAATGTGCATAATACCTTAGGTGTCTGTGTACCCTCATGTGTATACTGTTGAGCATGACGGGACTGCTGACGGCGTCTGAGAAAAACGTATGGGGTTGTGCACTCTCTCAGTCCCACACATTGCAACTAACTAACTACTCACTCCCTGTGTGCTCGGTACAACCATCTCCGCCGTGGTCATTTTCTTGAAAAGGGATCTTAGAAGGAACTAACTGCTTTGCAGGCAGACGGCTGGCTCTTCTGGCAAAGGTGGAATAAAAAGATAATTTTTGGTATGGGCCATAGTGGTACATAGTATTATAGGTAGTAGAAGAGGAAACATTGTTAGCATGCTCCATCACTTCAGGTGGACTACCATGGATTCAGGTGGAGCATGGAACCCTCATAATACCTGTTGCACAGAGTGGTCATCCTGATCCACGTACATATTCCTTCAGAGTTCTCTGCAGAAAAAGCAAGCATGGGTATAGCCGTTTTTGACTGGTAGTGGGAAGCGATTATTGTTTTTTGGGAGTCTGGTAAAAAAAAGGAAGATAAGAGCGAAGGATTCTTGTATTTTTTGAATAAAAAAGTATATGGTATGTACATATGTTTGGGCTCTTACACACTTGAGGATATTTTTTTAGTGTTAATATAAGAAACTGAGATAGGGTTGTGTTGTTATTGTACTAGCTAACTGCACAGGTACAATGTGTATCGAAAAACTTGGCCCTGTGGCATGTTACCCTGTGTGCAATATTACTGGCACAGGTATCTCCTCGTCGTCGTTGTGTGCTCTCAGGGAAGAGAAGAACCAGGGTTTTTGCATGCAGAGGGAATAATGGACCATTATCTCGTATGGCTAAACCGACCATCATCATCATCACCAACACATGATGAGGATGAGTCTTACAACAAGCCTTGCTCAACCTCCTGGCCATCATGATCATCATCACATCCCCGCGATGAATACGATGGTTGTAACGACGAGCCTTGTTATTATTATTACTGTTGTGATTGTTGTGCTGCTGCTGCTGCTGGGAAGAAAGACGAGGAGAGGGCTAGCAAAATCAGTGGCAAACCAAGACTCAGCGATGTTTCTAACGTGAGGCTTCTTGCATTCAGCGAGAGGACCAGGTTCACCAAAACCCCTTGTCTACTCTTCGCTGGCCACTCACTTTACAAGCAAGCCTTCTCTCTGGCTGGTCACTCGGTTTGAAGACGAAAAAAAATATATATATGATTTTTTTTAAATTTCAATGCTGCTACTACTACTACTACTAAAACCCAGTGGCTACTACTAGACACTCTTCTTGTCCATCATCAAAAAGCTAATCTTGTTACATACAATGTAGAGAAGAAGGGGATGGTTCGGGATGTGCGTGTTTGATGTTGTGATTGGGAAAAGTGCAACAAACCAAGAGACCATGGTGGACGCAAAAAAAACTGTTTTTATTTCGCTGACATTAGTGCCTGCCTGCCTGCCTCCGACAGCATCCACAGTTTCATGGTGATGGTGATGGTGGGATCGACGAGAAAATTCAGAGAAGGAATTCCATGACAGAGAGAGATTTTGTCCCCTGTGGCAGCAGTGCCCGTGATAAGAATGCAGTCTTGTGCATACGCTTTATCAGTTGCAATTGTCAGGCAACAACAACATACCTGCACCCCCCAAACGTCCAATAATAATAAGACGTGGTGGACATTTAGTTTTAGCAGAACTTATTGTGCAATTTCATAACTGGAGATATTATTACCTACGATAAGTCCCTGTCTGGGGATGCGTGTGTG
The DNA here is from genome assembly GCA_036850665.1 of Dicranocentrus wangi. Lineage (NCBI taxonomy): Eukaryota > Metazoa > Arthropoda > Collembola > Entomobryomorpha > Entomobryidae > Dicranocentrus > Dicranocentrus wangi. Next base: position 4,574 of record JAANSN010002696.1, read on the forward strand.
TGGGGTCAAGTGAAAACTTTTAATTTGGAAGAGTTAAAATCTCCATTTTATATTATTATTATTATAATTATATTTTTTTCAATTTGCAAAATTGGTGGTGACAGTGACAATGTGAGTGTGAGTGGTGACAAGTTTGCATAGCTAAAACGATTGCCTCAAGGTAAATGAATTTCCATTATTTTTGGTAACTTCTTGCATGCTAAGTATTTCCACTATCTGGTTTGTTACGTAGTTCGCAGTAGGCACCAGGAGAAACTCCTTCTTTTTTTTTTACAAATACGTATATATATTATTTGTTGTCTTTCTTGTTTCTACTCTTATCGGATGCTCCCATTTAGCCATTTTTATTTACATTATTCCCATATTTCTCCGCAAATCGTTACAAAATCCTGGCTCATTCACATTGGCTGCGAATGCTTGCCCAATTTTTTTTTCTCTCTCTTGTTTTTGGATTCTATTTGAATGATGATGTGTGCATGCATGTATATATCGTAAATGATTTTAACAGATCAATTTGTTCAGCTAGGCCATCAAGATCAGTAGCATTTCTCACAAGAAAAGCACATGCATATCTCATAACTAACAACAGAAGAAGAAAAAACAGCATCACACATAGACAGACCATGCCTAATTCTGAAGATGGTACTTATGATGATTTTGATGGGATATGTGTGGAGTGCAGAAAAACCAAGATTACTAGTAAAATAACACAATATTGTATTTTTCATTGTTGTGGAAGCCGGCCAACCATATTTTCATATAAAACGAGCGAGTGAGTGAGTGAGTGTATGCGCATACCTTGAGAGTTTGAGAGTGAGAGAGAGAGAGAGAGAGAGAGGGCAATGCAACGGGAAATGTGTTTTTGCTAGATTTTCTCATCTCATCGTGTGGCCGTGATGATGATGATGAACAAAAGAGAACAACGAGTGCACCAAGCCAGAGACTCTGGGATTTTATAACAACAAAAAATGTATGATGATGAAATACCAATGATTTCTCTCTAGACATTCATCTTTTTATATAAATTTCGGCTCCTCCGTCCGAGGATTGTTGAATGTTGAATGCTTCTGCTACTGCTGACGTTGTTGAATGTTGAAACAGAGAACATAAAAAAATAGTTATATATGTTTCGATAATATCTTTCTAATATTTATTTTCTCGTACTAAAAGTAAGCAAGCACACACACACTTGCGCTTTACGCATGCATACCATTTGAACCGGTTGAGAGTTTCGGAAAATTGTTTTGACAAAAAGGGCGGACCGGAAAAAAATAGCCAGGGCATATAAGGCAAAACAACAAAACGCAAAAAATAAAATTGACGGAAATGCACATCCCAAAACTTACATAAGAGCTCTATAGCTCTTCAAGAAAATGTAGTCGCCGCCGCGTCCTTTGTTGACAAGGAAATGGATAGCACGACGAAAATGCGGCTTCAAAAACCCTCGCGTTCCCACTAATTACTACAATTTGCAAGGAAAATTGGACAGCATGCATGGAATATGTACCGTGACATGGGAAAAATAGTTGTTGCCCGGTGTAATACCGTCCATCCATCCATCGTGGACGACACGTCTTTTTAGGCGTCATGCCATGCAACTTCTTCTTCTTCTTCTTGCATAATTCCCGTAATGCAAAGATACACAAGGTAACAACAACAACAGTATCACACACGACATGTTTCATTATTTTCCGTTTTATTTTTTCTTCCAAAAAAAATCCATGTGAGCATGTGGATGGGGAAGAATGCTTCAAGTATTTCAAGAGTATATTATATTAAGAGAGTTAAAGTGAAGAGAAGGGTACTACTATGTACTACTATTCATTCATTTTTTTTACTTGTTCTCTCTCACCGACAATTTCTCATCTCAAGGTCATTGACATTTTAGTTTACTATATATTATTTTTTGCATGGGATCGACATTGAGAGTAGTCCGTGTTATGATTACATGACTGCTGACCATAATCCTCCTCTCCGAAGAAGGGTAATCATGTTGACACAAGGATCAAGCTCTCTCTCTCTCTCTCTCTCTCTCTCTCTCTCAATAAAAAAGTATCGTATCGTATATATTTTTTGCATTGACTTTTGTGAATATATGGCAGTCAATAAGAACCGCAATTGTTATATAGTAACCGTGTAAGTCCCTTTCTTTTTGTCTACATTTGAGAAAAGGGAATAATATATATAAGTAATGTTGCAGAGATAGATAGAGTCCGGTTTGGGCCATTTGCACCTTTTTCTATATATCCCAGTCAAACATCAGCTCATCATCTTATGAAGATTATAACGTGAGCAACTAGGCAACAACATCATCATCATCCGTGGTTGTGTATAAAAATCCTACCGTCGTCGTCGTCGTATGTATAAGTAAACCGGGTGGCAAAGGGGGAAAGAATGCGGAGGTTAATAGTACTAGTTCGCTCTTTGGCGTTGTATTATAGGCTAGAAAACACGTTTATTATTACTCCTTCACGGTTAGCAAAACTTGTGTGTAAACGCTGAATGAGAGGATGACGACGACGAGGACGGGGTTATCCTGTATTATGGCACCGTCGTGACGGGTCATGATGATACAAAAAGTGTCATCTTCTCTCAAATACTAACCCAACAGCTTTCAGCAGAGCTCACTCACTCAGCCTTTTGCTCTGATTTTACACTTATTTTTTACTTGGCTGTATTGCATGCCTGTAAATACCAGGGAAAATGCACAATTTTAGCTGTCATCTGCCTGCTCCCAAGTTAATTGGTGGTTTGGGTTGGGGGAGTTGTTTGTTGCAGAGGAGATTCTCAGAGGATACCTTTTCTCCAACAAGGAAAATGATTTACATATATACACTGAAGAATGAGTCCTTCCTAAATTTGTAAATTGAACTGCAACAAAAAGTCGCATCATATAATATAGGAAATAATTTGCAATGATGCAAAAAAAAAAAAACAGGAATGAAGTGCAAGGTGCAAGAAGTGCAATGTCCCTCCTCGCAAATTCACTATATTCGCTATACGTACTCAACCCATTAGTAGCAGCAAACTCAGAGACTCACAAGATTCAGAGAGAATGAATAAAAACCTGTGTAATAATATAATCGTTGGGAAGATGCACGATCTTTAGGTTGCTAACCATAATTTCCCTGTTTTTTCTACCCTGCTCAACTTCAACTCAGTCAGCACCGTCGTGATCACCGTCATTTTCATTGGGATTCTCAGAGGGAAAAAAATTCTATTTTCGTTAGTGAATCGCAAAGGAAGAAAAAAAGAAAAAGTTTTCGAATTCATCATCATTTCATCGTCAGCATCATCAAAGCATGAACTTGATCAGAGCTCAGGATAATAATGACGATGGTGTGATTTTTTCTTTGCTGGTACAATATACAAATTCTTTTTTGGCTTGTCTTTCTGCTTCCTCAAAACTCCACCTTAGTTTCAGAGCCACCGGCAACTGTCAGTCTTGAAAAAAGACCCTGCTTCTTACGCTACGTTTACACGCCAGGGATTCTGCAATATTATCTATTCCAATCCATAAATATATATACAGAGCGAAAAAAAATTGTGGTGGTGGCCAGAGTTTCCATCCTTCTACCCTAAGGACAGTGGAAGACGCATGAAATGTGAGGCAATTGTGAAGGATTAGAAAATCATTTAGGTACACATAAAAATAGAAGGTGAAATACATTCTGTAGAAAACAACGATTTCTCCCACTTAACAGTCCACATTTCGCACACCTCTAGCTAGCTAATCATAACATCCTTTAAGACGCATTTATCCTTTAAGAAGGCCGTCCTCCTGGTGCGGGCTGTTCTGCAGGCTGCTGCTATTATAACCCCACAGTCATCAAATCTCGTATTGATACACACTAACAATTTGCACGTAGTTAAGCAATCTCAACAAAAATCATACAAGGGGCAGGGCATTTATTATTATTAAAGAGATTCGATGTCACATATGTACATGTACCGTGAGTGAGCCACACTGCATATGCGGTGAATTACCACCATCACGCGTGGCTTCAAAAATGAGATTATGCAGTTGTGCAAAGTGCACAATTAGTTTACCAATAAAAAAAAGTGCATCAGGGAAGGGACTCAGGTCTCAGGTTGCAGTGCAGTTTGTGACGAGAAAAGCATACCTACATATACTCCTCGTTATGTAAGGTGTTGGCTCAACTGTAGAAGAAAAAAAATGCATTTTTCTACATTTGGTTCCTTATGGCATAACTGATGGTGATGATGAAGGTGAGAGAGAGAGAGAGCTTAATGGCAAGAAAAATGTGTTTGCTCAATGTTGTGTGGCTCACTTTATTGAATCATTTTAATTTAAATACCGCATAGACGGAGTACGGCATCATCATTGCTATTGTCAAGATTAAAGACATTACCCAGAGGACATGACTAATTTCGGGATTGTATTCCCTCTTATTTTCTTATATTATTATGTCATAATCATCATCTCAACTTGAGGATGATGACAAACTATTACCTCTACTAGTAAGTATATGTACACTACAGGCTACTAAATATGGAGTGTTTTGTAAGAGAAGAGAGGAAGTCGAGGATGAAAATGCCCACGTTTTGCATAAGCATAACTGCACATTTACGACGACGATGATCTAGAAAAGTGAAAGGAATAATTATGTATTGTCTTTTGAAGAAAAAATAAATGTAGCAGTGCATGATGCTCTGGTTATTTTTTTTTATAAAAACTGCCTCAGATTATCTGCGCTCACTCAAGGAGTGTGTTAGATGGGTTAGATGGGGGTCTTTCGAATTTTTTTGTTTGAAAGGGCGTTTAAGGCTGCTTTGGGTGTGGTCGGGCACATATAAGTGGTCACTATATTTATGACGTTAGGCTATCGTGCCGCCTTGGTCGTTTCGTACTATTGTCCTTGCATAAAAAAAGATAGCACGACAGAGACTCTGCAGGTCATATGCCTCCCTATTGATTATGCATACCCATACAATTATCCTTTATTACAGGTGGACTTAATCAAACTCAATCTATATTCGCGTTTACCTCAGCAGAGAGAAACCAAAAAAAGAGTCATAAACATGTGTTTGAAATGTTACAGATTTGAAAAAGTGCCATGCTATCTATCTCTCCTCTCAAGCGTATTATAGCCTTACCATTTGATTTGATTTGATTTGATTTTTTTTTCAAAAACTTTGTAGCAGCGATTCCCTTTTTGACTTTGCTCATTTGCCGGTGTTGCAACGGACCAAATTAAGAGCGCTCATTGTCATCGTTTAAGAGGTAAAAAAATGGAGAAATGAGAGCAGTTAGGGATGATAACAAGGGACGATGAGGTTGAGTCTCTCCGTGATTTGCTCATTCTCATGTGAAGACACAACATATATAAGAGAAGAGATACCACCTAATAAGAGATTGTGTACTTTTCTTCTTGTCCCATGTTTTTTTCCTCCCAGCTCTCTACGTGTCTCCTCCACTTCTATTTCTAAAAACGGTCAGGGAATGTCATCAAAGAGATAATTAATCAGATGGGAAATAATCGCCTCGTGTCAACCTGCTGAGTACATTGCCCATCACCTGTTACACATCCTATTGATTAGGGTTGTTGTGTGTACAAAGTACAAGTGTGTTTGTGTTGTCACAAGTTTTTCAAACCTGAAATGCATTTCACTCACTCACTCATTCTGCTTGTCAGTGTGTATTACTTAAAAGTAAAAAGCAGGAGGCAGTTGCATGCAGTGTGTGAATGATGCAGTGCAAGTTTTTACAAAGCCGGCTTGCTCAGCCTCTAATTACAATTTTGCTAACTACTCCGTCAATATATATATATAACTTTAGGGTACACATCTCATGCAGCCCACGTCCACACACACACACAGAGTAAAAGAGGAAGTAGTCTACTTTTTTCAAAGAGATATCAAAGGCGATTACTATTTATCAAGAGATCGTAACAACAACCATTCAACTACAACAATTCATAACATTACAATTTGAAAATTGTGATAACCCAATTTCCATTTTTTTGTTTTGTTTTTGTAAAACGAAAAAAAAAATATAATGACATGGTGAACAATACAGGGTGGATGATGATTTCAATGTACTTCAAAAACAAAAAGATCATCTCGTGATTGATAACGTTTTCAAAAAAAAACGAGGAGGATTGTTGCGCATTGCAGGACAGAGGATAGATAATCCGCTCACTCTCATTTCATTTCCACCAATTTCCAGAAACATTATTTTTTTACACAATTTCCTTTTGCACACACTCACTTTTCAACAACGTGAAAGCAGCTTTTTTCAAGTACAATGTGAGCAGTTCATGTTTGTGAACACAAGGGTGTAATAATGCTGCAAAACTGTGTAAAAAAGTAAACTAGAATGCCTGCATAAAAAATTCAGTTATGATGATGATGATATTACATCAGTATCCATATTCATAATTTGAAGTTTCGATATGCATATTCATATAAGTAGTTACACACACACGGTGCGGCGGCCTACACGCATTCGAAATATTATGATTACGGCTGACAAGACAGACCGTGCGAGGTGGTGTGTGTGCTTATAGGAAAGTGAGAGTGACAGACAATGAGTATATTTTTTTAGAATAATAATAATTTTTATTACTGGCTACGGGCGTACTTACTTACGTAGCTGAGAAGGCTAGTTATACACGGTTATCCATGTATTGCATAAAAGTTATCTTGTCTCATCTCATCATCATCATCATCATCATCATCACTGCACATAAATATATAAATAAACAGCAACAGAGTGTAAAACAATATCGAACACAAAATTTTTGTTTGAACACCTCAATAATAATCTCCCCTTTGGCTTTAATATGTGTTCTCATGCCGAGAAGTAACAAAATAGCAGGTTGTACCCCTCCATTGTAAAACAAAAAAATAACAAACTTCCTCTTTTTCCATTATGACGACCGCCTTTGCTACTGTACTTTGCCTTTTCCCGTCGTGGTACTATATAAATTCCATTCAGCAAGCAGAGTTGTTAAATGAATGGATCGACTTTTTCTGACTGATGTGGGGCTCAGCATGGCTTATTTTATTATTATGTAACTGAAGGAGCTATCATCCGAGAGTGGGAACAAGCAAAGCGGATGTAGTAGTATTTATGGATTGAGTTAAATAAAAATCTCATATTAGCTTCATATATGAATGCAAGCAGCAACAATAACGTTCTGTGTAATTTTATTGTTTTTTATATAATCGGTTATAGAAATTTGATCAGCATTAAGCATTAAGCATTCCTAACTAAACTCATGATGTTCCCAACTCATTACATAATTCTTTTAGTGACCACCTTATGTGTATGATGATGATGATGATGATGTACAATAGGTATTTAAATAGTAACCATTTACCATTATTTTCCACTTTTCGCAAAATTCAAGCTTGAGTCTTGATGCTCCTACGCTACGTGACAAAGTATGTAATGCGGATGTGTTTTCATCTCGTACACCAAATGGAGAGAGAGAGAGAGGGAGAAAAAAAAGAAGATTATTGCTTAGACGAAATCCCATCCACACACATATTACACTTAAATAAAAAAAATGTTCTCAACTAGATAGTCGACAGTTACGTTAGTTTTCGTTCAAGAAAAAAGGGTTGCATAATGCAAAGAGTAATCAGTGTGCACGTGTGTGTGCAAATGTCTGGGAAGGGAAAGGATGTTATGAAAGGAAGTGAAGGAAGATGAAACATTCCTCTTGGATCTCATCATCATCCTTCTTTTTTTCATCTTCTTCTGGTTGGGAGCCATTATCATTATGTAACTCTGAATGTTTTACCAGTCAAACAGCAGCAACATCTTTTCCATTTTCAATCAGCCACGCTCTCTGCCTGAAACCTGGTTTTACGAAAGCAAAAAAAAAATTAGTCCACACAGCAGCAAAGTGCAACATGCAACCCATTTAAAATCCTTTTTGTCCTGTACTTACGGTCGTGTCACTAATTTATTTGCTGCAAATTGCTTAAACCCCTTCTCATCTTCCCTTTTGTCATGCGTCTCATCATGCATGACTCTCTGTGCAAAATTATGTTCGAACAAGTTAGTCCTTCACAATTGGACTCCACTGCTGGCAACTATGTTTACTGCTGAAGAAAAGGTGGGGAGCTAATGAGTCCGTCCGTCCGCGTAGTTCACATTCACTCATTCTCGTGGTAATGGACCTTTTTTGAAAGTCCAATTTTCATTTTCGCCTTTTTGTCAACTGCGCAAATTTTGGTTGTAAATGCGGTTGTGCCGGAGTGTTTCAGAGTGGTGTAACGGGAAAAACTCATGGCTTGTCTTGCCGATCACCAGAAAAGCAATTAGCATTGACCAATTAGCATGAATATAAGCTTGTAACTGTTTGATTGTGTTCACAGCTCGCCCCCTATTAGCCAATCACTTTTATTCCTATGGTTTTAAGCAAAGGTGAACAAAGAGGGGTCTTAAAAAATGGTGCTAATAATTTCAAAACACTTTTCTCACTCGTCACGAGAGACATTAGCCATTACGCAGTTCATCGTTCAGATTAATTAGTGATGGGTTTACTGTTTAAAAAGAGGTACATATTATGCCGCCGAGGTTGAGGTACACTACTCGAGAGCCTTTTGCTATTAATAGGCATAATTTTGGATTTTCGCGAGTGAAGCTCGCGTGATTGCTGATGTGCGCCCCTTGATGAATAATGAAATTCCTGATCATTCCGTCCTAAATTGAATTTAAATTCTACGCATGTAAGCACAAATAATCGTGTCATGTCCCAGCGACGACGACGACGGTGCGTTGCTTGCTAGCTTGTGAGCATCTTCATATCCTCAACAATTGAAGTTTGCCTTGTGCATGCATTCTACTCCTCATCACAACATGTTACGTCCGTATTTTGTGGGCCATTATGATTATTGCTTGTGTTAGCTAAAAGGCTTTAAAAGAGTTATTTCGCTTTTTTATTATGAAATGACAAGCGATAACGATGCAACTGCCGACATTAGTCATATCTCTGCATACGTAAACATTTTGTCTCTCCTTCCTTTTTATTTATCCCTCCTCCTCCTGCCTGATTGAAAACTATTAAAGATACGACGGACAACTGAGATTTGCTATTGTTGGGAAGGAATTCTACTGATGATGGATTGATGGCTGTTTTTGTTTCAAAGCGTACTTGGTCCTGGTAATAATTATCATGTTTTTCTGATGATGTCATCCAATTCAGCCAGAGTTGATCGGATACATATATCACATCAGACCTAAAGGGAGAAAAAAGGGTGCTTTTCGTTGTGTAGTCATCAGAATCATGATGATATGATGTTACAGGTGTGCATAAGACGTAATGGCATATTTTAGGGATAGCGGCGGCGGCCGCGTATCACCAGAGTGACAGGCACTTGGAAAGGAGTATATGAAATGCTACATGATTTTTCTGCATAACGTAACATCTTCTCGTGTTCTCCATGTTTTCGCAGCAATTTATTTTTCAATGTTTGTTCTACAAAAATATGCAATGTACACGTCAATTTTACATGGGAAAACATTTCGAGAAGAGGATAAATGGCAAACACGGCGAACTACCAAGTCACGAATGACCATGGCCCTCAGGCTTTCTGGTGATGATATTTTCATTCGCCTGCCGCAGGGATTGCCCGATTCTCGCTGGTTCCCTCACAAAAATATCATTATCATTCCACGCATATATTTGCAGAGGACGTCATTCTTACAGTGCAGTGTGGAGTCCACACTCTAGACCACTGAATAAACATGATTGACTTCTTTTTTTCTTCCAAGGATCCAAACTTCATAGGAAGATGATGATGATGATGATGTTGCTGATGATGATGACAAAAACATTCCGATCGTATTCATACTTTTATTAAAGAAGATGATGGCGAGCATGATGTAAGGAAGAAGAGGTTTCTTTTATTAAAGGAAGCTCCTCATTCGAAAAATCTATTTGCTGGTGGATTCATACTGAGAAACGATCTGTGCTCTCAAGCCCTAGACGTAGACATTTTTGCATGAACCGCAACGATAAAGGTTGCGGGATGCGCCGGGTCCGTAAAGGAATTTCGTAGAGATTCAGTCAGTAGAAAGGAGTAAGATGCGTCATTTGTAAATATTCTAGCATTCGTTCGTGGAATTAGTCAGTCAGTATGTTGGGTGTTGTTGGGCATCAGCTTCAGTTCGATAAATTCGTGTTGTAGGCACATTACTGGGCGCTGAATAAATATTACCTCAGCAACATAATATTTTATGGGCTATGCTTCCTTTAAGATGCTTAATATGATGCTTGGCCATCACATCATTTCCTTTATTATCACAATGTTTGGATCATGATTTCGAAAAAAGAATGTATAGAAGGACTGATATCAGCAGAATTGAGTCATTCTCGTCATTCCTCATCATTAAATGTTATCATCCCCATCTTAATCTTCTTTTCTTTTCTCAGTTGACATCTAAAATGTGGAGAGGAGGGAGGACATGACAAAGTAGCTAGCTAGCCATTTTGGTAATAACTTTTTGCATGGTCACTGAAAAACTAAAATTGTCCAGAGGAAGGTGAGCCAACAAGTATATTATGCATTGTGATTAACCTTGCTCGTGGTTCCCAGTTTTTTGTTATTAGTTTTTTTAGCAATATTTTAAAATATTTTGTGCATTTATTTGCTGCGGTGTAATTTTTTATGTCGCGGATGCGCTAAAAGGGAAAACATTTTGTAATAGAAAATGTTGGATTTTGGTTGGCTCTTTGTCTTTAAACCCCTTGTTTGCATGCTGGTTCACCTTAGTCTGCCTGCAAACATTTTTTTGGTATTGCTAAAAACTTCCATGTCAGGTATTTTCGCGATATTATTTTTTTCGTGTTGACCACTCATCTTCATTTCTCTCATTTGGGAAGATGATGATGGCATAGAAATGGACACGACGACGGAGCAAGAGTGGAATGACGAAGTTCAGAAGACTATAAATCTCAAAAAGCAGTTGAGGAGCGCTCAAGGTCATATTATGCATGTAAAATGCTTGAGAGAAGATCCAAGATGTAGGCATATCATCCTTAGTCGTATAGTCGCCGTCTTTATTATTGTTTTTTTCTCTGCAGTGGCTACTATTATTTTTGTACGATCATTTGACTTGATCGTCAAAAAATATAATATTGGGAAGAAGGGATATATATTATTATTATATGATCATCGCGAGATAATGTTTTTTGTACGGTGGAACGACGACGAGGTGCACTCTTAAAAGATGCAATTATCATTTCAGGCTTGAGACGCGAGGAAGGCTCCTTTTTCTCCGTCCACCTTGAATTTGAACAGTTATGCGGAGTATATGTACATAAGTTTAGCTAGGATCTACATTACGTTTTTACGTTATATATTCATGAAGAGGCAGGATTGGATGGTTGCTTTGCTGGTATAGCAGTCTAGTGATAATTGTTTGGATTGGAAATTACTGAAGATGACGAAGATGTGCCCATGTGCTTCTGCTGCCAGTTTCATCTTTATTGTTCACATTTATCATGATCACGGAGATGTTTGCAGCAATAAATTCCCTTTTCCTCTTTTTCTCGTTTCGTTGTTGTTGCGATCAATTGGCGAGGAGTCGCGTAGGGATTATTATTGCGTGTGAGTTTGTGGTGAAGCGCCGAAGCGAGCGAGCGAGGGGACATCATCACAAGTTATTGGAATTTTTTGAAAAGTTGCCGATTCATCGTAATTGATCAAATTTGGTAGGAAAAATAGTTGATTGTTCTGTCGATTTCATTCATGGCCACCCGTTTTTTGTGTGAGTGTGAGATAAGTAGTAGTGTTGCTGAGTTTATCCAATTCCATTCCATGGGGTTTACCTCGACGATTACAGGGTTTTCTTAATAGTGATTAGCTCTCGGGAATTGAGGGGATCAGAAGAGGGATATAATGAAGTCATTTGTGAATTATCATCGTTTCTGTAATGGTCCGTGTTGTCGACTTTCAAGCAAGCAAAATCATTACTGGTTATTCAGTATTATTGGCTAATCCGGCGGCGTAGTGTGTACAATTGGAAAATTTGTTGAAATAAGTTTTTAAAAAGCAAGATGAATAATATAAGCCTTAAAATACAGGGTTTTCTATTCTGTTTGCAGGATTTCAATGAGGAAACACGTCGAGAAAGTAGGCGCATCTGAGAAAAGACGTGTGGTACAATGGAACAGAAGGAAACGTGAGTTGAGAAGAGGATAAGTGAACTGAAAAGTGGAAAAGTGTGACACTCTATCAAACGATTCAACGAGAGTGAATCTAGACTTGAGTTGAGCAAGTCGGAAGAGGGGGTGGTTGCAAGTGACCGTTTTAAAACCAACTTTGAAACCAGCCAGCCACCACCATGAGTATTTCATTAAACGGCTCAGGTGGAGGAACGACAATGTTCCGTTTCGTGGCTCGCCCGTGTCGTCGAGCCTTGCTACTGTTACTCTGGTTATGCATGGCTTATGGAGTGTTTCACTGGGCAGTGAAGGATGCGGACAGTCCATCGAGTGAAACGGGCTCCCCCAGAATGGCTGCTCTGGAGGCAGGACTTACAGGGAAATTTGGGGCCGCGCCGCTAACCGTGGCTTCAATCTACGCGAATAATATTGAAATCATTGACAACACACTGGATCAGGAGCCACCCAAAGTGGTGTTTCAGTCGTCGGGCCCGTCTGCCTCATCCGGAAAAAGTGCTACAGGCTCTGCGCAGCAACAACAGCAAGTGATACCAGCAGAAGCTGGGGTTGTGAATTCGTCCGCGTCAGTGGAAATGCTGGGTGCCGTGTCGTGGACCCCAGGCAAGGCAAATGGAGGCAGCAATGCTGGTAGTTTAGCGTTAACCGTAGGTGCTTCTTCAACGGTGACGCCGCGGTACCCGTGGGTAGATGATGAGCCACTAGTCGATAAAGAGACTAAGACTGTGGAACAATTAATTCTTGAAGCTGCGGCTACAATTAGAAATATTCCTCTTCCACCGTATATCCTGGGTCAGAAGGATGGGCCCAAGTTTTACAAAAACTCGAGTTGTGCTCGATTCCCCACTATTTACGACATAGAATTTAGTAACACGTATTGGCAGGTTTGTACAGCATATAATATTAATAATGCATATCCAAAAATGTTATGCGACTAGATGATTTGAACATCTACACGTTACCCTTTTACAGACGCTGAAGACTTCTAATGGAACACTGCACATGTATGGGGCGTACTACGACATTCGAGCAAAGAATAGGCTTGGACCATCTCTTAGGATTCTAGGAATGATGGACAGGATAGAACCCAATGTGTCTACATATTGTCAAATATGGTTCGAAAAAGAGAAGGAACCTCAGTTTGCCAAGGTCTGTTTTACTATGATAATAATCAAAATTAGCACTTTATTGTTGATGAGGAGGAAATGCCACCTTGTTTCCATTACTTTAGAGTCTTATTCATGAATGAACCTTGCTTCTGTTATTGTAGGTGCTAGAGTACAAGTACATCTGGTTTAGCAAATGGGGCAATTATAAACAAGGAGTTTTCCAGCCCTATCTTCTCGCCTGCCAGATCCCGAAGCACCATCACGGGAAGGTGCCCAAGTCAGTCAGTGTAGTTGAGAAACCTTGTCACGCCGCCAATAACAATATGAAAGTACAGTACAGCAAACCCCCAAAGAAGAAGGGGTTCGCTGTGTGTGTCAAAGGGCTCGACTTTCTCCACGAAGATCTCTCCGTTCGCCTCGTCGAATGGATAGAACTTCTCGGCATACTTGGAGCAGACAAAATCTTCTTTTACGAACTCGCCGTTCATCCCAACATCACAAAAGTGCTACGCTATTACCAGACCACAGGGCAGGTTGATGTCACTCCACTGACGCTCCCTGGAGGACAGCCAAATGATCCTCGAATTCGTCATATTTATCTCGGGAAAAAAGTAAACCACAAGAGGCAAAATGAAGTCATCCCCTACAACGACTGCTTGTACCGAAACCTCTACAACTACGAGTACATTGCGCTACTCGACATTGACGAGGTCATTATGCCCATGAAGGTGGCAACCTGGAAGGAGCTGATGATTCAAGTTGATCATAAGTCCCGTCAATCTAAAAACGACTCCAGAGCCTCCTACAACTTCCGCAATATTTACTTTCTGGACGACATGATGCACGGGCATACCTGGTTCCCTGGAATCCCCAAATACTTGCATATGCTCCAGCATGTGTACCGATCTCGTAATTACACCAAACCGGGACAGTACGTCAAATGCTTCCACAACCCAGAACGGGTAATCACGCTCCATAACCACTTTCCCCTTGCCTGTCTCAACGGCAGTTGTACCTCCTACCCAGTCGGCACGGACCTTGCCCAGCTGCAACACTACCGAGCGGACTGTGTTCGAGCTTTGAAAAACTGCGACAAGGAATACCGACAAAACTCCCTGTTGGACACGACAATATGGAGATACAAAGACGCCCTCATTGAGAGGGCAGGTCGGGTCTTGAGGTATCTCGGATTTATCCCCGCCACGCCGACAAGCACCATGAGTGCGCCTGTCAGCGAATCCTCAAGCTACATGGCTATCCGAAGATGACCCTGACCTTATCAACGTTTAATTAGTATATTCTCACGCGAAAAAGTGTAAACACGATAACCAATTATTAATGTACAGACTATAGAATACTAATGTAACCTTGTACATAGTAACGGATATATTTAACATTGCCATTTTGTTACATCCGCATTCCCTCACCAACTGACAATTTTTTCCCACCCATTCACAACAAAAAAAAATACCAACCCCAACATTCAAAGTCTTCAGTCTGTGTAGTATTTTCAAGTGTACCGTTTTCTTTTAATTTTATCGCTGCCTTTTCTCTCAATGCAATTAGCTATATGTTGTATGTAGTTAACAAAAAACTGATGAGTAGGAAGTCAAGATCTGTAGATCAATATTTTGGATATTACTGACTATATATATATATATATATACCTATGCAATATTATGACCATTTCCACTGTTGAATATAATTACATTGATATTCCTATGTAGTTTGAGTTTGAGTAGATTTTCCCAAAAAAAACCGTTTAAATATATATGCGTTATTTCACCTACCCATATTTACATACACCTATATATTTAGTACATGTACATGTACATTCCAAGCGCATTTTATTGATCCAACCTTGCGTACATGGTTGTTGTTAAAATGTAGTTTTAATCTTTATAATCTTCTAAGCATGTTAATGTGATAGACAGATAGAGACTTAGAATTAGTAGTTGTAAAATATCTACAGGCATATGTATTAGTTATAGTTGTAAGAGTTGATATGTGCTCAAATTTTTTAAATACAATCTACGTCCTAAATACATACGTACATATATACATACCGTATATACCTAAATATACATAGTTCACTCATAGAAGAGTAGAAGGAGAATTGAAGATTGAAGACAAGATTTCGAAAAAAACTACCTATTTAAAAATATTATGCAACTCACAATCAGTGGTTCCGCATAAAAGTGTAATTGACGTTTAATACTTTGTTCAATGCCACTGTCCAATCGAATGCGATATTGAATAGTTACGATACGATTAGTGAGCCGCGTCCCGTCGTGTATTATATGTTGATAAAAAATGTGATATTAGTCAATGTCCATGATGATCGCATTAAAGTTAAAATCTTTATGTATCACCTTCCTTAGCTAATTTTAAGCACTGTCCTTGGAGAACTTCCGGAACAGAAGTCTGGCGAGAATATACACATATATATAAGAACTACGTAGTTTATGTAGTTCATAGTTTTCTACTACGTATTTAAAACAAAAAACGAGTGTTTCGAAAAAAACTATGGTTTGTCCACTTGAATTACATGTACATTCGTTATTATTGTACTCACTAGAATACCTCAGCGGAAATTGTCAATGCACAAATTTATGAGTTTTTATTATTTAGCTGGATGTGTAAAGGTTGAAAAAATATCATTTTACAACCCAGTTTTGAAGAAGTTCCATCCAAATTCGACTGATTTTAGGAATGAAACAAACAAACTTTAATTAATAGTGTGTCCTCTAAAATAACTTTGCGAATGGTCGCGTCTGTTTATTAGACTAGTCATATTGATCGCATCATCATGACTTTGTTTTCAGGAAACACGCTCCAACAATGAAAGTGACATGAAATGCCTAATTGATGATAATTTAAGAGTATGAAGCTTTGTCTAGCTTTTACAAAAATACTGACGCGTGTAATCGACGATTGACTATATGTAGGTTCCGTTCCATTCCGTTTTTTACTGGCTATACACGAAACTTGTAATAATTTATAACACAAAACTAGAATCTTGACACAATTGATGTTTCTGTGTCTGTTGTACAATCATTTTAACCGAAATGAACCTTATTAACCACAGCCACATAATATATGTATATGCAAAATGGTTATGGTTTATGGATATATATTTGTGATTTTCAGACTAAGGGAGTTAATAGACATGTGACAAGTCTTTGCATTCTTACCCACCCAACTAATAATCCTTTAGAAGTCTGGATGACGTGAAGACTGTGTAAAACTTAAATTGCACGTTAAATTCTAAATCATATGTACATCATTTAGGCACGAGGCACGCTACTGTCATTACTGTCTGACTGTGCTGTGTAAAAATACTGTGAAATCTGTAGTGAATGCCGCTTATTAATTTTCATACATGTACTAATTACAACTATCAACTGTACAGTTAATTGGTCAATGACTATTAATTCTCATTATATGTAGGTATGCATGTATGCTTGGTTTTATAAGATTCCCTCTGGACTTGTGACACTTGTTCAACTTTACAAATCATGTAAATCATGGCTTGACTGTGCTCCTTTTTTCAGAAGATATATAGAGACTTGTTTTGTTAGAATTAGACTACATATAAAAAAAAGTTAATTTTTAGTGGTTTCGAATTTCGATGTTAATGCCCATCAATCAACAATAAAGCCTTTTTATTATGCTATTTGAATGAAACGTCCGTTTGTATCAATTATCACCTCATCAGCCACACATCAGCAATCATCACAACTGACAATGATGAAAGCAAAACGAGAGTTGTTGGCGAAAGTCACATTCAACATTTGTTTTGCATAATATTTTGCACCTCGTCGGCCGGCACGCATTCAGTTTATTGCAGACGAAAAAAACAAAAAAACAATATAGCCTTTAGTGTTGATGTACGACACGACGAGCTACTGCCTCCTGCATGGAATGTAATTAATTAGTACGTGTGTAATAGGTACATACCTACCTACTACACACATGCTCTCCAGTCACCCGCACCCACCCCCACTCCACCACCACAACACACAGTTGTTGTGGTTCGGTTCGGAGATTGATTTCTTTTGATTTTTTTATCGTCCATAAAAATACAAGGGACTGTGGGAATGTACCTAAAGACTCACATGCAACAGAGCTTCTATGCAACCCCAATCCACCTATGGAATACAAGTGACTGGTACCTGTACATGCAAAAATGTTAAATCTGCGCCACTCATAAATTGTGAAAAAAGCCGTTTCCTTGTGTAATCAGATTTGGCCATTCAGATTTTGCATTTTAATTGGATTGTGAATGAACAGGTGATTTGCAAATTTTAATTAAATGCCGTTAATTTCACGCTAAGGAATGCATTCTCAGACCGAGACACCTGGGTTCCAACAGGGTCGTGCTAAACTCGGCGCACCACGTTTCTGTCTTTCGGGGTGCGTGTGGATTCCATGGTACACGTGCATTTTTAGAAGGAAGCAAAATAAGAAGAGTAAGGTCTCGTCCGCGCCGCGTCGGCTGTCGGGTTGTGTTTGTTTGTATTACATATTATTATGGCTTGTGTGTGTATGAATGATCGGGTATCTAGCATAATATAAATGTGACTGATCTTGA
>JAANSN010002697.1:0-22400 GCA_036850665.1 Dicranocentrus wangi
CCAAAACGGCTGGTTGGTCAGACTATATAGTCGTGGGTCATTTACCTCAAGCAATCCTTTGGCTTCAGTATTCTTGTTTTTTACAACCACATTTTCTAAAGAAAGTAGTTTTATAGCTCCATTGTCTCTTGTCCTCATCGCATTGTACCCTTTGCCAATATCTCATTTTTGTTGTACGCGTGCCAATTTTATATTAGGACAGGAGAAATGCATGAAAGTCACATCAAGGTGATACTCCATCGGACATTGACATTTGGGACATTTTCAGTATTACGGAATCGGTATATAGTATTATAGTGATTCGAATAATATAATATGATTCATGTATTGTGGATGCCGACAATTTTAATATGATTTAATGGAGTTTAATTAATGTTCCAATCTGAATTTTTGACCGAGGTTCATGAGAGCATGGAAAATACTTCCGGACTATGTGTCACATTGTTAAAATCACTGTTGCATTTTAGGTGAAAGATGAGTCAAGTTATTTCTGCCATGGTTTAACAATTTATACTAAATGTATTTATTTTGCTGATACCGAGGATATAGAAACCAGCATGCATTGTTGACCCGCTTACATAGACTTTTCTAGTCTTAATATATTGCCCTTTTGAATTTCCAAATAAATTCAGGTGCTTTCTAGTTGAATAAAATGCTTTCATTCCCTTCCTTGTTCCTTTTCTAGCATAAATACGTAGTTAATGTTGCCAACGTAGGTAAAGGTACTTTTTAGCTTTTGTATTCAGTACGCAATTTACTTACATTTACACTCTTTTCTGCAAATAGTCCCCTCACGTAGCGACAATTGGTATTCGGGTATTCCGCGTGACTTTGTCACTTGAAAAGTATATATCATGGCATGACGATACCTTAAAATGAGCATGCTTGCAATAGGTACGCATAAAAATCCCTGCGCTTTTAAAAGACTTTTATTTACACATAACATAAAGAATTAATCGCAAGTTGTCATAAAACTCCAGATTTTATTTAGACTGCTAATATATGCGACTAAAGTAAAGTTAGAGTAACTGTCATATCTATAATAGCATTTGCATTCTGCAAGGCAAACTCCGCCTTAATAGGTCTCACCGGTCCAACGCAAAATCCCACAGGGGGACACGCTCTCAACTGCATCCTTTCAACATTACCCGACACAATTCTCCCCCAGTATATTTTGCATTTGAGTCCATTCTCATACGGAATCTTTGCAATGCCCACAAGCAGGAAATTAACTGTCAAGCAAACTCCAGGCATTCCCAGAAACGCCATTCTCCCAATCCATGGCAGATGCACGCCTCGTACAGAAGTAGCTCCCCCGATTCCAGCAAGCATTACTCCAATCCTGACCATCGCAATTGTGAATCCTCTAGAGGCAAGATTTATCAGATTTATCCCCAACTCCATCTGACGAAACCGGGTCAGGCAAACCGAGAAAGTGAAGCTTCTGGTTGGTGTTGGAGGAACAAGTTGTTTTGATAGGACACACATCCCATCTCCAATAATTACTCCTGCGACAATTATCGAAATCACAACACTGACACCCGTACAAGGTCGTGACGGCCACGTCGACAGATAACGCCAGACAGAGTCCCCATGTGAGGTAGGGGTGATGGGATGTTTGTGAACGAAACAGCAGGTCTTTTGTTACTTTCAGCGCTCCGAAAAATAAACCCAACGGAAACGCCAAGAAACTTAGTGCAAATGTGGAAACGAAAAGCCGCACGAGTCGACTGGAATTCCCAATTGGAACTAATTGAAATCGCGTTGTTATAGCGTCGCAAAAGTCCTGTTTATGGATTCTTGCAGCGTAGGAGGAGCTCTTGAAGGTAAGAAATCAGCATCCGAAATCGATACTGCTGGTCCATCTCATCCCAGTCGTTCCGAGTATAATGCCACATATGTAAAATCAGAAAGGGGCCGAGTACCAGATGGACAAGGCTCACACGCCGGAGTATTTTGGAAAACCAAATGTTTCTGAATGGGTTGTTTTCTCCTCGGAGCGTGTTCGGATTGACGTAAAACGGGAGTGGGAAATACTTTTGGAGAATAAAGAAGACTTCAACTGCTCCTTTGGTTAAAGACATTGTGATATTTAATGTTTTTGGAGATGTATGTTTAAGAAAGCTGCACGTCTGACGGAGTTTTAAGAGAATGCCTAGGGTAGCTCAATAGGAGATATATATATATATGAGATAGCTCTTGGAAATTGCGTCCATAATACACTTGTCCAATATGTCTTTTACAAGGACTTTTTGTTACATGGGCTGCATATTTGCTTATTCATTTCTATTAAAAAATTTCGTTTCGTTGGGTGCCTCCAAAATTTACGTTTACAAGGGAAGGACATGAGATGCACTCAAATTCTTTCATGTTTTTGTAAACTAGTAAAAACCGTCCGCACACGTAGTTTTTAAATTTTATCTTATTAGAAATCATTTTCCGTCCCATGTTATACTTCACATAGTTTAGCGTATATAAAATATAAATTTAGATTTCGTATCAGTGCAGTACAGTGCACAAGGTTATGCTAACTTACAATTACAAATAATGCATATTTACAAATTTAAAATGATCTCAAACCACATGTATAAAGTAGGAAAATGTGTTTTTACAGAAAATGTCGACATATTCGTGATCTATATAATATATCACTTGTACGCAATCAATATTTCCTGCACCCCAGGCACATTCTCTATTTCAGTGTTCAATAAATCCGCAAACATGTTTCTTTCAAAAACATGAATTTGGTTAGAGTTATTTCAATTCTTTAATAAGAAAATACGATTTACCTTGAGAAGCTGAATGTTTGAGCGCCTGCCTCCATAAAATTGAAAATAAATGATTGTTCTAAATCAGTATTAGAAACTAAACGAAGCGTTTCTATTTGTCTTTCATGAGTGGAGGATACTGAAACCGGCATTCTTTTTCTGTTTATATATTTTGCTTCTCTCTTTGGACACAACTAGATTTTGTGGGTAGGATTTCACTTACCGGGATTTTGGCCTGATGACACATTAGAAGCATTCTCAACATGCTTATGTGTCAACAGGGGTGTTGACACATTAGGAGCTCTTTATGTGTCAACATGGTTGTTGACACATACATAAGATAGACTATCTGTTATATGCAAAGGCAACAACAACCCGTCCGCCATACCGTACCGTTGCGTGTTTTAGCACGCATATTTCCAAGATGACTACTAGATGACTAGTGAATTCAAATCTCCATAAAAATAATATAAAGTAGAGTAAACAAATACAACGTACAGAAACAAACAACTAATTGTAAGTACAGCAAACTGACACAAATGAACAGCAAACAAATAATAATTCATAGGAGGGTCTCTTCATCCTAAAATAAACAAAACCTCTAGTAATACGTTCCAGGAGGAAAGCCTTAGCGCTATATAATAGGACCATATGCTCACAGACAGACGGCCCTTGGTAAATTATAAGCTGGCTGTCTCATTTCATAGGTTGGTAAGTCATTTTCTGGTTTATCATAGTCTAAGTGGTCTTGCAGGAAAAAGTATTTTCTTGTCTGTAAAATTGCTGGGATATGTTTATATAATGAAAAGTCAAATCAATCCAATAAATCAGTAATTATTCAGTTCACGTTGAGTACATAAGAGTTCGTCGCGACTCAATTTCAAAGCAGCAAAACAGGGAGTTCTGCGAAATTGTGTCATTATATTGCTCCATTCGTTCAATATGTCTAAAACGTGTTTTTTCTGATTGTTTTTTTCAGCGGGCTTGTGCATGTAAGAAGAAATTACCTGGCGAATAATTTGTCGATAAGATGTTTGCTATGGAGTATATATATGTATTCTGAAATCTACTACGTATTTCATTTTAATAGCAGTGCTATAGGCGCCTCGCTAATTTATATTTAGATTTGAAAAAAAATAAAAAACTTGCGCCTTGTTAATGTTAGAAGTATTTTCAATTATGCAATGAAACTGGAAAATGCTATTCATTGTATGCTTAAAAGTTGGTTACATACAACTTCTCATGGATTGCTAGACGGGAATATCCTCCAGTTGCTGTAAGTGAAGTCATACATAAATGCAGGAATAAACTCTAAAGCTAATTTTAATTGGTAGACTTGAAATATATTTATTCATTATATTAATTTCAGTTACCTATGCGTATTTCTTGCTCTCGCACTGATACTCGGACAAGTAGGGACGATTCCCCAATTCGTAATTTATATGCAAATGCTAGGCACTGTATGGGACTTTGAAAGTAGTAAAAATTAAAAAACATACAGCGATTTGTTGGTGGGCAACTTTTTTTATAAATAAAAATATGATTTGATAAGTAGGTTACCGAAAGAAGTTTTTATTTTCTGGGTGTCTACGGATGCCGCTTGGTAGCATTTTGGGGGTTAATTCGTGATTCTACTTCCGGAGGTACATGAAGATGTGATATATATATATCGTGTCGAAAATTAGATTGTAACTTGATTTACAATCATTAAAATGGCGACACTCCTCATTGGCGAGGCGAATTCTGACGATATATTCTTTGACGAGGAGATTTCCGACAAGGAAGTGCCATTCCCGTTTCTCATGTTTCTCAACATGATGTTTTTCGCAGTGATACTCACTGTCGCCTGTCACTATTGTGCTGCACAACCTGCTGATCGGCAATTGGCATTTTGGTCAACGATATTATGGTATGCGGGAGCAATTTTATATGAACACTTGATTATCCGGATATTCCTAAATGTATAAACTCCACATTTTGCAGACGTTGATGAAGGAGGCGCAAATCACATAAGTATAAAAACTCAATCGAGGGAAATTGATTTGATGGAGACCTTCCTACTATCAAACTATCAGCAAAGTGTGTTCCCTACCAAGTGGCTGTGAATGATTCTAGTAACGAAACAGCAATTTGGACCTTTAGTTCAAAGAGCGAATACTGAAAAAGTGAACAAGCAAACATTAAACATCCACAACCAGATATGTAGTGAGAATCAAAATTCAAAACTCAGCTAGTGAGAGTCCCCCAGTGAACTGTGTAGAGTCAACCCCTCTTTGGCCCACAACTTGTGTAAGGTTGAATGAGCCAAGAAGTTGTAACAGAAGGAAAGATTGGGATCCTCGACCTATTAAGCTAAATGACTAAAGCATCCCTCGCGCCCTTCGACAAAGTATAAAGTAGCAGAACTGTACTTTTCCAAACAAAATTAAGTCAATTGACGCTCAGTTCTATTCAAAGAAAGAAGAAGAAAGAAGACTAGATTAGAATTATTCCAGTAAAACAATCATTTTTAATAAGTTTGTGGATGTTATTTTAAGTTGCCCCAAATTCTTTTCTTTGTAAATAGTTTTCCTCCACTGCACTATAACGAATCACTGGATTTGCATCTACTATGCAGCATGCAATTTGCATTTGCATTGCATAATTGTTATTGCTAATTATATGAACAACTTGCACATTTTTTTCAAATCGTGAGTGGTCATGCCTTGTATTATCGGAAAAAATGAGTACAAAATTGTATGGTATACAATCATCCCATTAACGGAGGTCATATTCTTCGCTTTCCTCCATGGGCTCACTAGTACTTTCAGTAGGTGAAGGTAGCCTTCTTGAAGGCCCTACCTGGGCTACTTGTCGCGGCTCCTTCCTGGCACCTTCTCCTGCTGCAGTTTCTCTTGTTCCTGTGCTGGCAGCAGCTTCTCTGGCTTTGGCTTCCCTAACTTGTCTTCGGACTGCAGGGTCTCTCCCTCGTATAAGTATTGCAGACGCCCCTGACTGACGGTGCTCGTCCAAAACTCGGATTAGAGTGTCGTACCAATTACTCCTCGTCATTAACCTTGTGTAAAGCGCGACAGCTACTGAAGTACGACCCCCTCTCACCATGTCAGAATGTCGTTCCTACAGTTAACGTTTTGATATTATCATTTTCAATTCAAACGCAATAACAAAAAATATACTATTTTATGTCATGTAATGAGTGACACACGGACCAGCTCGTCAACTTCGGGGAACGAGAGTAGGCCGGCGGAAACGAGGCTGCTGGTAAGTGGCTGAACATTTGTAGTTCTTTCCAGCTCTGGTAAGTTCCACTCAACCCAGTCATTTTGCCACTGCTCCTCCCGATCCATTTCTATTTTAAAATGCCAGATAAAATATTCTCATAATATGTTTGAATAAACTTCAAAATGTGTAAATCTCTCCAAATATTATTTTTTGTATTACTTACAATTATTAAATGATTAAGGTTTTCTTTTACAAATGCACTGGAAAGTGTCTCAACTTGCGCATGGAACTAAAAATGTGGTCGTCTCGCCAGCAGCAATATAATACACGAAACATAATGACACTATTTCGTTTACATTGAAAGTGTATCTCCTAGTCACTTGCATCCTGGGCGCTCACGCACCCTCCTCATACTTACACAATAAGTACAAGCACACTTTCGATTACAAGTGGTCAACCCAAGTAATAAAAAGAAATTGCTCTGCATTAACCTCACCAATGTGCAGATAGGATTCTGGTTTCAAACACAACATGCTTCACCATAGAATAATATTATTTGCAAAAAAAAAATAACTCGCCAAATATTGCAGTAAACTGACTGACTGCTCCAGCCCAGATATTCCTTTCTTTCATTTCAGTGCAATACTTATTCAGTGTGTCAAAACACACAGCAGGCAAGCAAGTCAACATGAGATGATAACCTATGACTCAATGAAGAATTCAGCACATAAGGAAAATCTGCTAGTCCTGGAGATAAGGTATTTTGAGGTTTTTGGAGAAGTGTAGTAGTGTGTATGCTGTGCAGTTGAGTGAATTTGTTGTGTGTCGCGTCGTCTGAAACATAGGAATCCACTTTGGGAGCGCCGAGCGTAGTGGTCACATAATATAATTTTTCTGACAACATAAGTACATTACATACTTTTCTTTTCTTGAACTGGTTCTTCTGGTTCCTCTTCTTCAGTATCAACGTCATTCTATATGGATGGATTAGACATCTCGTCATGCAAGCAATGAATGCATAGAGATGAACATCCATGGAGAGATTCAATTTATCGGAAGCTCTGCCATGCCATTATAATATGAAATGTATTGTGGGACGGCAATTAATTATGGACGATGTTTTAGTAGTACGTAGGTATATATGTTGGAATGCATCTGCTGTGAGTCTAATTGTAAGTGGACACAGAATTATAATATGTTCCTCTAGCACCTAATAAGGCTGATGTGAGTGAGTAAATATAGATGAGCGAGTGGCAGATGTGATTAGTGAGAGAATCGTTTGGTATGATTATAAAAGTTGATGGTTCGGTTTTTATGGTAATGCAGAAATTAAAAATAATGTTGCATGTCTGGATCTGTAATGTGAGTAGAATAATGTTTCCCTCATTCCAAAACGTTATAAACTGAGAAACTGACTGTTTAAGTAACTGGTTTGTTACAGTTTCAGGATCCTTGTAATAGTAGTGTACACATTTATTTCGATTCGCAAGTTAGAAATATTGTTTTAATGGGTACGAGGCATATATATATATGTAAAAATTAATGTACGGAGTATCATTTAATACGTTTATATTTTGCTTGAATAAAAATATTATAAATACATATAATTTTGATTTGTAATAACATTCAACATTGAAAAAAGTGGCTCACACCACACGGCACCACCTTAGAAAAAATCCTGTGATATCGTCACTCTTGTGTAGATATATTAAACCTAAATAGTAAAAATTTGTATAAGTAATTGTTCTTTGTCATGATATTTGAAGTAAGGGCAGTATAACTGGCTGTTGTAATTGTATTCGTCTCCTATCGTACATATAATGCAAGGTATTTTAACAAAATTAGTATATATTTCACATCCATTAATCTATTTATCATTCAAAGATTTTTTCAAAATCCTACCTTCATTCCGGCTCATTCAAGGATTCTTGTCGTGGCTCCGTTGTTTCTCCACTTTGGTTGGCAGTTGGTTGCCTCCTCCGGGAGAGTCGAGAACGTCTTGCTTCCTTCGCTGCATCTTGTAGTTTCTTGGCCCTCTGAGCACGTCTCTCAGCGTCGGAGACGACCCCTCCTTTCTTCACCGAAGAACCTTTGGGTCTGATCACCTTTCTTTTACTTGTTCCCTTTGCCTGAACCCCTTTGGAAGACCCCTGTACTTGTGCAGATGAGCCTGCCTGGGGAGTATTAGTGTCTTCTTGCGGATCCCACTCCGCCAGTTTTGGTTCTCGTAGGGCAGGATTTTTCCCATTTTTGAGTACTTGGGAAGCCCCGGTCTGACGTTCGTCGTCCAATATTTTGATTAGTTGGTCGTACCAGTTATTAGGCTGATCCTTTAGAATTCGATACAATTCTTCCGTGGCTCTTTGAGTTCCATTTCTCTCTTTATCCGCTATTCTCCTCTAGACAAATATATATTATTCATTAGTTATTTGCGAATTAAAAACTTTAGTAATGAATTTTTTTTCAATTATTTGTTTGCTTTCCCCTCACAATCATACCAACTCATCAATCATCTTCAGCGTGATGAGTCTGGGCTTGGAGGATACGAGCCTAGCAAAAATTTTGTCAATGTCTGTTAGATCGGTCAGCTCCTCGAGATTACACTCCACCCACCGCTTATGCCATGGCTCCGCCATCGCTCACTATAACTACAAGTAAAGTCTTTAAATACTCTAATACTTATAGCACACGTTGAATCAAATACTTTATTTCTATTTCAAAAGCCGAATTGGTAGCAGCACACCATGGACTAAACTAAATGTATTCTGCGAGAATGTATGTAAACAAGCATACATGCACGCTTTGTGGATGACTGAATTATTCCGCTTCTCCTATGTACCATATCCATTTAAGTTATTACTCATCATCGGAATTTTGCACTGAAACAATAATGACGCAATCGGCCATATACTCCACGTTAAGCAAGAACATATACTGCAGATTCAATATGATAACACAAAATGCAGAATACTATGCTTCAGCCAGCTTCGGGTAATATACCTATGCATGAATGTAGGGAATACTTCTCGTAATACGCTGAATATACTCCGTATAGTATTTTATGGTGGCAGTGACGTGTGGTGAAAAGTGGTTCTGAACAGAAGTGAATGAAAATGAAAATCCATGGCTTTCCATCGCTCGTGATGAAGCTTCATTAGGCACGTACGTCAACACAGATAGATGCAACGCAGCGTAGCTTAACAAGGATTTCTTGGCGGATCTGGTCCTATATATTAGGCCGATTTCTGTGAAGATGTCTACTCGTGAGTGAGTGTACTCACGCATGAACTACGCACACACGCAGGATTTGCCTAATTTTATAATTGCGTGAAAATCGAGATGTATCACTGTAACAGTCTGTTATGTACTTGATTGCCAATCACGTAGTTTATTATTTGGTCGTACAGAAACGTATTCATTAATCATTATACTCGCAACTAACTGGGGAAGGGTCTAACAGAGAGTTGTTTCAAAAAGGGTCGAATCGAATCTCCACTATGTATATACAAATTTCCGAATACGAAACAATTCCTTTACCAAAATGTTGCACAAAATTTGCAATTGGTGGAATGAAAAATGGGATTGTACGGTCGTTGGGATTGTTGGGAGTAATGTAATGTAAAATGTAAAGTCTTGGTATTCATTACATATTAGCTCGCGATCCCTGCGTACGAGCAGACGAACATAGACGAGCGTATGCTTGTGAGTTTTCAATTCCAGGCTTCATTTCAGAGAAAAGTCATGCAAATTTTCATTCGTGTCTACGAGAGACGGAGTTACGGAGCGTAGTTGGCTTCGGTGCCCTGCAATGTGACCTATTTTATCATTATAAGGAATAAGGATTATAGGGGAACTGCATTTAGCTTTTTTCAAAAAATATTAAGGCGGAATGCTAATGCAACGCCAAAATTATGGTTAGTCAACGTACGTATTTATGGTTAGTGCAAAAATTTACCTGAGAGTACATCACAAAGAAGGATATTCAATAATATTTGTGCCCTCCAGCAGTAGCAGGTACAAGTGCGAGATTCATTGGATACTTTGGAACATAAGGACTGAGAACTGTGAGAACTATCATGAGCTGTATAGTTTTGAAGGTCGACTACGGAGCGGAAAAACTAGTGACGAGTTGACGAGGGAATTGTTGCTTTAAAATGTGTGTCATGCAGTAATTGATTTCCACTAACGACCAACGACACTCCACAAACACCCCCATGTAATTGCAATTTGCAAGTTTGCTTCAGAATGTAATGCCATATTGATCGGCACTACTAATACTCAAAATATATTTCCTGCATTGTACTTGGGACTGTAACAATGGATGTTTTTTTTTGATAGTATGCAGTTAATTAGTACAAGACTGTTTGCTTGTGCGACCATACCAATTTGTCAGGATTAGTTGGTTAAAATACATGTTATTATTAAAAATACATTTATAAAGTGAATCAACGTTATGTCAGTTATGTGCATTCATGTAAAATATTATTGTAGTTAGCACTTCCATATTTAGTTGCATGACTGCTTGTAAATAGATTTAGCAATAAATCGTATCCTCCACTACATCCGATAAAAATGTGACAAAAGTCCTGTAAAAAATATGTGTATCTACATACTTGAACACTACTACTGAATTTACGGGAGGGTATTATTGGTATTGTTGAGTTGAGCTGAGGAGTTGCATTGATAGGCGCATATAATATGTAATATGCAAACAATAACAAACACAAGGTGAAGAAGCCTTGTACGGTTTTTTCTGCAATAAAATTGATTGAATCTGCAAACTCGATCCATATATATGCAATATATATATACAATAACATCCCCCAAGTAGGTATTCCCGTCGACGGAAGCAAAAGATGATTTTTATATAGTGAAGTAGGTCAGGTCCGCATCAGACGTGCTTCCTGGAGGGATTAAAGGAGTAAATGCAAGCAATATGTAGTCGTGCAAAGAGTATGGATGAAATGGTCCAGGCGTAGGAGGCTTCTGCCTTCGCCTTCTGCACAAGCAAGCTACGGAACTACGGAGATGCAACTACGGAAAAAGTTTTTTTTTGAGGAAAATCAATAATATATTACATAGTACACCCACTGCATATGGACAAGTTTTCCCTTTTGTTTCGGAAATATATAGTGGACATATTATATTGTGTGTTGGCGAAGGAATTGTGTGTTCATCTCTTCATCATGGACATCACATCACACACAAAATGTGTGTAAAAAACGAAGCATAACCTATTTCAATGCAGACACGCTAAAAGAACAGCGGAGAATATGGAAACTATGCCGTGTGCCGTATTGCGGCTATCCGGGCATCTCGTAGTGTTATTTTCTCGGATTTGCAGATTTTAGATTCGATAAATATGTGTCGGAGGAGGAAAATGAAGCTGGAAACATTGTGTTCGGGGAAAGTTCTTCGGAACAGAGCCAAAATTCTCTAGATTAAATCATATCATCGTCAGCTCTCTTTATTTTTTAATCGCTTTCATTCAACTGATCATCATCATAACTAACATATCGTGTTTAATTGGATCAGGCAAATCTTTCATAAATCAACTAACTTTAAACAAATTAAACTAAACTATAATTTTACTTTTCTCGCTCAGAGTTTTCCATGACTTTTATCACCGAAAACTAAGTGCTACCTTAAAAAGAGCAATAAGCAGGAGTAACAAATGGCAAAAATGGCTTCAAAAAATCCACTCTCAATTTTAATAGGCCCGACTGGCCCTAAAGCGCCTTTGATTAGGTGGGAGCTGGTGTCTGGAGAGGACGCCCTACCCCCCACCGCATATCGTGCAACAACCATCAACGAAGTGGCTCAGTACATTGGGAGATACGAGTATAAAACGGTTACCATTGTTGGACCAATAATCAAAGGGACAGGCCTCGTTCTTCCGGTTGGGGATACGGCTCAAGTGATTTCAAAAAATTTTGAAGTATGTATTTTGTAACTGGATTTTCAAGTCATCAACTGGTTTTAGATTAGTCTTTTTTTCTAAAGTGAATTTGAAGCTGTTTGAATTGCATATAAAACACTCTTGGTTTTTGGCTGTTTGAAGGTGCTTCTCGTTGGAGCTGGAACTGTTGTCGAGTGGAAGGATCTGGACGCCAACAGCGCCTGCCCTCGGGGCTACAAACCGGTTCAAGGGAGCAGTGACAAGAGACCCCCAACCCTAATCGGAATGGTTGAGGGGGCCGGCGTGGGTCACGTGGAGGTTGAGGATGGAGGAGCCAGAAAGACGTGCATTGTGCCACTGGAAGATGGGACAATGGAAACTAGTGACCCTTCGCAATTCCAAATCCTGTGCATTCGCTTGTGATATACTCGTCGAGAGTGGTTTGGTGGAGAGATTGAAGAGTTTGACTCAAACTACATATTATAACATTTCATCATTATAATAATCACAAGAATCAGTCATACTCAATAATACAATACAATATAGTGTTCTGTTGACTCGTTTGTTTTTACTAAAAATGGTCATGGGACACGACACGATAACTTGTCGATATTTTTTAATGTATATAATTTGTAAAAAATAATTTAGATTTTTTTTGTTAAGAGTAGTAGACAAAAGAGAAAGACAAAAATCGCAACAGAACCAAAAGGAAAGAGATTGGAAAGATTACAAAAAAACAAAACTAAAAATTGGACATTAATCTAGTTTTTAAGGGATTTTAAAAAAACTGGACATTTCTGGTGGTACAAGGATGACGCGACGGTGTGAAGAAGGTCTTAAAAGTATTTTACCAGTGTGTCCACACACACGTTGAGTTCCATCTGTCTTCCATATTCTTGCCTTTCGAAAGTAGAACCAGCAAATTCCGACTTATTTTTTTCTTGCGTAGGCTGTATTATAAATTACTAAATTACATGTACTATTTATTTAATTGCATAATTTCATGTTTAACTACGACAGTATTTATTCCAGTATTATTATTAATGTTAAAATGTAATCAATAATGGTCGTGCCTCTTGTGAAGGGCAGTCGAGTGCTAAAATTAACAAAAGTGCAAGCTAACCTAAAAGTGCTGTGCATTTTGAGGACTCATTGTCAGTATTTAAAAAATATTATTGAAATGTGTGTATTATCATATCATATATTATCACATCTAGATATGTACTACTACGTGCATATCAGTATCTAATTAATTAGCTCAGAGTGCTCAGACATCAAACAGAATAAAAAAATGTGTAACAAAAATGATTATATGTAAGAGATTTAGCTCATGATTCATCATTTAGTTGTTTTCAATAAAAACAAACTAACAGGAGGATAATATAAAATGAAAATGACACATTATTACATTCTTTATAGTTATTTTATAAATACTTTCATACACAGATAATATCACAATTTTACATTATTATGGAGCATTTTCCAGATTTGTAGTTGGTCCTGTAAGCCAAAATATTTTTTAAAGTTGCTGAGAAAGCTTGGACAGTTGTCAGTATCAAATTGGTATTATTGCAAAAACTGTTGGAAGATATTAATGTAATTTAATATCGGCATGGACTTCATCATCATGACAGCTTCGGCACTAAATACAACTTGTCAAGCCCAATATCCAGGTAGGTTGGCAACTGTGCGCTTTCAAATAAATCGAACCCAGTGCCTTCGTCGGGAAATTTTGATACCAATTTTTGAACCTGAAGAAAGAACATGTATGTATCGAAATAATTTGGGAGTCTTAAACTATTTAGGATAAAAGATAGGTGTGGGTGGTCAATCACTGGACACAGATCACTTACTACTTTGAACATGTCCTGAAAACTAGTGGTCCCTGCAAACTTCATGAGCACACAAGTCAGTGCGTTAACCAGCCAGGAGCCGCGGACTTCGTCCCGGAAGGAAGGTCCTCCTGGCAGTGCAGCTTTCATCACACAGGCATCGTTGATCTCCGGGTTAGAAATAGGCTGAGTCTCCCTTGAATATACTGAAATCGACGGGCCCTGTAACTAAAACAAATATTATATTCATTTTGAGAAGTTTTTCAATTTCACACAATTCATATGCTTCTATACTTGGAGGTTACAATACAACTTACGCTCTGTGACTGGCCGCCACCACCTCCAGTTGGAAAATCTTGGCAGGACTGAATAATGAAAATTTTTGGAACTCCTTCCAGATTACTTTTCCACTTCCCAAACCCATACACAACGTCCCTCATGACGTGAATCGGTTGCCAGTCTGAGCAAAACACATTGTCCTGATCCCCGTGACTTCCCACGAAAACAACACACAACTCCACCCTGTCCTCTTCGCACTTTTTGCGAAACTTTTCAATCGCCTTGTGAAAGTCGTCTGGCTCGAACCAGATCCTGTCCGGGTTATTTGGGCATCCAAAAAACACTTTGAAGCCGAGTCCCTCGAAAACCTCCTTCAAATTTTTGTTATCCATCTTTCCTCCCTCAAATCTGTTTTTCCTCTCACTCTCAAACTCCAACACATTCAAAACGAGGACGTATCTCTTTCCATTTGGAGTCAGCTTATATTTGGCATCTCCTCCAGACACGACGAGGCTCTTGTGACGAATCTCAACAGTCACCTCCTTCTTCCCCGAAATGTAGTCCAGAATGTCACGCTCCAATTTGTCCAAGTTGGGACTGTTTTCCTGAGCCACTGCCAACCTCGCAGTTTCCCTCTGGGCACGTAACCTCTCATTCCGGGCGGCAGTCTGCTGCCGGTATTCCTCAGCAGCCACTTCCTCCTCATGAGCTGCGAGCCCCTCCTTCAGAATTCTGACAGCGTCACCATCCCCATGTCCTATGGCTTCTAAGGTGGTAATCAGTTTGGAGTACCCGTCCTTCCGAATCATAAGCATATCCAGTAGCTTTTGAGTTCGCCGTTGAAATCCGTACGTTACATGGCACGCAATGCGTTCCTTTTGTAAATAAAAAAATACATATTATATCATTCATTTGTTGTTATAGCCTTTTATAAAATTAGCCGGTTTCCTTTTGAAGATAACTCACCAGCTCGCGAACATCAGCTCGCCCGAGTAGGTTGTCATTTTGCAGCGTGGTCGTTAGGGCAGGATTTTCAGTGTCAATGTTATCTAATAACGTAACTAAATGCGATGTAATCCAGTCCCTTTGCCACTTTTCCATTATGATTTACGATATATTAAATTGAAAAGTTAACTCTAAAAATAGTATTTGCAATAGTTCCTTGGTATTTCACAATTTCCATTGCTGACCCTGCACCACCCCTGGCCCTGTCGTCCCTCAATTAGTCAGTCGGTCACAATCAAAAGCCAGGAATTTGACGACAATTTGAGCTCCATCCAATCCAAATTCCTCAGACACTAAAAATAAAACTCCATTTTATTCCTGCTTCTCCTCCTCATTCCTTTCCTTCAGTGGCATGATGGGTTGGCATTTAGTCTGTGATCAAACGAAACACATGCAAAAGCAACTTTGTAATTTACTTTCTTGACTTTATAACTTTTACCCTTTCTTTATGTCATTTCTTGAGCTCAAAAACCCAACACAAAATAATATAATACATATTATAGTTTTTTTTTTGTAATATGTAACCTATACTTACTACATTCTTCTATGAAGCTGTTTGCCACTGCTCGCCTCATGACTGATGATAATTTTCGCGAGTGTATTTACTCATATTGTCAGCATGGATGGACTATGGACTACAGCTGAAAACAGTTAAATGGTTGGTCTGTTTTTTGGCCGGACCAAAGGAATGCATTCATATTCATGCCTACACTAAAATTTTGTTAGGTGGTTGATTCCAGCTCCAGTCCAACTACTTACTATACACATACACAGTCAACTCCTATAAGCCCTATACCTCAATACCTCTAACGTAAGATGGGCAAATGTGGTCTATATTATATCCAAAGAACCAATATACTTAAGGATGTTTTCCTCTTTCTCTGCTTTTAAGGTTGCGAGCACAGTTGACAGAGCACATAGCATAGTTCATATCACTTAATTCATAAATACACATTGTTCATTGCGGTTGTGTTAAGGAAATGACAGCGTCACCATCCCCATGTCCTATGGCTTCTAAGGTGGTAATCAGTTTGGAGTACCCGTCCTTCCGAATCATAAGCATATCCAGTAGCTTTTGAGTTCGCCGTTGAAATCCGATGTTTTCCTCTTTCTCTGCTTTTAAGGTTGCGAGCACAGTTGACAGAGCACATAGCATAGTTCATATCACTTAATTCATAAATACACATTGTTCATTGCGGTTGTGTTAAGGAACTTGGTGTAAAACTGACAAGTATGAGAGTTGTGAGTATGAGAAGTGGATGAATGAATTTTTGTTTGTTTGTGAGAAAGGTAAGCTGGCATTCCTCATTGCATGCATAACAATATCTTCTTTCATTTATCCTTCCGTTTCACAAGTGCACTGCTCACGCACACATCCAGGATGTCAATCAGTAGTGCAGAGTGCAATACATGTACCTATAGGTAAGCATTATGTTTTTGCATCTTGACTTGCTTCTCGTAAGATTAGTGCAAGTGCAGACATGCAGCTCAAATTGGCCACGACCAATGTGCATTATTATGAGATTTGAGATTACATAAAGGCTGAGATCAAAGTAAGGTATCTTAAAGTGTTATATCCTTATTTTGTTAAAAATGACTTGCAACTTACAATAATAAAATAACTCAATTTGAACGATAAATGACAAAAAATAAATAACTAGCCATAGTAAAATTGTAAAAGTCTTCAGCAATGCCTCTGGATGGATATCATGTCATTTGCAAAAAATGCAATTGCGTGCATATTAGGACATTTGGGAGGTGAATGTAACCAAGAAAGCACGTTGTCAATACCTAGACACCAAGATGAATATTATTTTGGGTACTCTGAATCTGTGCTGCTGATGATGCATCTTTGCGTAAAGTTAACACACTGAGCAGACTCGGCTCAATGCTCCTTCAGACTGGCTTCTTGTGAGAGATTAATGCAGGCAGAGGCAGATGAAATGGTTCAGGGAAGCAGCAGGCAGCAGATCTGTGTATTTAGAGTTGTGGAAAAAAATGCATGAGCTAATATGAGCGTGTCTATCTGGAGGAAAATCAACAACACACTCCGCACATTGATTGTATTATTGCTTTGTACAAAGAGTGGATAATATTATAAAATGGTCCTTCCAGAGAGTTGATGTTATGTAACTAATACTAGGTATAAGTTTGCTGACCTCCTAAAACAGAAGCTATACTACTATACCCACGCCAAAATGTGGCAGCATCAAACTCAGCACCTTTTGTGCAAAATTATTATTGCAGTTGCAGATTAAGATTGCGGTTGAAGAAAATATCTCCAAAACTAATCTGCTCTTTTCTGGAAGAACCTCTCGTATCATCCAGAGGAGCATAATACTGTCAACTGTGGTTGAGAGGAAAATATTTTTGGAAGCTTTGAAACTTCTGAAAAAAGCTAGAAAGTTGTGTACTAGATTATATAATGGTTCTCGGTTGCTAGCTCTCCGCCGAGAAATTTATACACGTATATCGTTTCAGTAGTTGTGTCAGTTTTAAATAAAAAAAATGTCATCAAGAAGACAAGCAGACTCGGCAATTAGTCAAGGCTCCAATCGAGCACCTGAAATTAAATGGGAGTGGGGGAGTGCCGCAGGATTGCCCATTGGTGCCTTTCCAGCAGTAACTATTAATGGAACTACTCAATACATTGGTAGGGCTGAGGTTAACGGGAACACAATTGTCGGGTCGGTAATAAAAGGTACTGGTCTACTCCTTCCAGTAGGAGCAAACTGTCAGATCATTACAGATAATTTTGAGGTATGTCAAGTTGAGGTATTTTGCAAATGTCAAGGGGTATTTGCATGTCTAAAATGGAAGGGGATCTAAACTCGAATTATTTGGATTATCGTAAGGTGCTTATCATTGGTACTGGAACCGTGGTTGAATGGAAGGGGATGGAGAGTTGTAGCATGTGGCCTTCGGGATACTTGCCGGTTCAAGGGAGCTCTCCAACCCGCGACCCAACCACTGGTGCTCCTAAACCTCCGTCCTTAATTGGACTTGTGGAAGGAGTAGGAATAGGACATGTGGAGGTCGTGGATAAATCTACAAAAATTTGCAATGTTCCAGTTGCTGGAGGCAATAAGACAGAGACGTTTAGTGATCATCGCCAATTCCAACTTTTATGTACTCAACTGAAACCGTGATATATATATTGTCCTGATTAATCCTTGTGTAAAATATCTTATTGCAAAAATTGTTCAGCCTAAAACGAATTCCAATTTGTTTCCGCATATTTTATGTGACATGTGACATGTATAGACATAGTTGGATAGTACAAAATAGTCCACTATGCTTCTACTGCTACTGGGATTTATTTTGTTCCTGTTTGAGTTACATTATTTCCGTCCAAAGTCAGCAATTTTTAGACAAACATTCAATTCAGTTTAAGTAAAAACTTGATTCTAGATAAACGCAAATATTGGAGACATTATTTGCGAAAACTACGCTTTGGCCTTAGCCAGAGGAGCGGAGGGACGAACAATATGAAATATAAAATATATGTTGAATTTCGCTGAAGATGTTCATCCACTATTTTGATACCGTGAAGTTAAACTCTAGAAATATTTATAATTTAGTACATTTCGCCCCAGTTGATTTACATTTTAATCAAGCTGAATAAAACTTTGAGCATTTAGTTCAACAATGTAAAATAATTGAAATTGAGTGCATATCGAAATATGCATTTTTTGTATTAGAATTCTCCGGACTTTGGAGTTTGTCTTATCTATGCACTTTACATAATCATCACTTGGGAGCTGGCAGTGATGGAGGTTGAACCGAACCAGAGATTTGTAAGGTGTTTGAAACTAGTGATTACTAACAATACGGTTGTTCGGGTAAAAATGGTCTTTAGAAAGGGTTCGTGCAAGGGATTATATAGCTTATATATATAGGGATTGTCTGCTTATCAAGATCGAGAAGTGAATCACGTCCTTTCTGGATTTCAGGTAATTTTTGTACAGTAGCTTACACTAACCTAGAGTCACTCCAATTTAATAACTTAAATTAATGCATCACCCCCGACCCAGTCCAAAGTTTCATTTATTGTCTTACAAGTCGTGACGCACACACGCACAACTGACACCGGCTCCTTCATCAAGTCAATCCGTTTGGAAGCAATGAATAGAATAAATATAATGTAAATATTATGTTAGGTAATTAGGTAATGTTAGCATAGCAGACCATCGCATCGCGCAAGTTGGTTGTGAAACGAAAGAAGAATGCCTATCCCAGAAAATGGATATAACAATCAATTTCAATTAAGTTGAATTAAGCAAATATGTGTATTTAACACAGTGATGCTATCAAACTATCCTTTGCATTATTATCGGCTATACGAAAGCTTTAAACTAGCCACTTGTTTGTGTATCATGCCATGCGGCCTGTAGTTTGTTGGAAGATTTTTCTTGGAACATTGAGTCTCATTAAAAGGACTACTGCGACGTATATAGCCGTTGTATGATGTGCAAAATAATACACGCGTATATTATGTTGGAGGGTTCGGAGGACAAAATAGGATTTGACATGGATTTAGATTGGATGGAAATGGAAATACACTGAGAATCTGCACTGCACCTAAGTCTTATTATCTGCATTTTTATTTCGTGGAATCTCTGGAAGGGCCTAAAAAGCTTACATCAATATAAGGATATCATCATTCAGCACCTTACTTTTTAGTTTTGTGTTTGTGACATACATATAATTGAAAATTGGGCTTTCCCAAAAGCAAGTATTATATTAAAACTAACCTTTGGAATCTATTGTTAAAAGAATTTTAATTGCATTTTAGTTTTCTAATTCATAAAGAACCGTGTACTAATACGAAATGTATGGTTTTATAGATTCAAAATTAGCAAACAAAGCAAATGGGAATGACAAAGACTGTATCCACTCATTGCCAGTGCCACCCCGCTGATAGAAGAATTACTCTACGATGGGATCCTGCTGATGTTGAGATACCCCAAAACGCATTTGTTGCAGGAACCTTCAAAGCTGGGTCAGTCTACATTGGTAGGTATGAAGTAGACGGAGATACAGTTTCAGGGCCCGTCATTGAAGGAAAGGGGCTGATTTACTTGAGTGTATCTAACGAGAATGTAACGAGCAAGACGCAGATAGCAGGTTTTGAGGTATCCGTACTCAAATAATATATTTGGCAAGATTTCCACATTACGTTAATGTAATAAGTATAAGTTCAACATGACATGCTTGATTGATGACCCCTAGGTCCTTGTCATTGAGGATTCCAGTGTTGCTGAATGGGTCCGCTTAGAAAATCACCAGTGGCCATCCGATTACACCCCAATTCTCTGTGGCAAGGTTAATAGCGAAGTAACGTTGATTGGGCGGGTTAGAGGGGTCGGGGTTGGCCTTGTCACAATTCACAGTTCCGGAAAAGTTCATCCAGTCTGCTATATTCCACGTTTCAAAAGTCCGGAAAAGGAGCCTATAAAATATACGGATAATCAGTTCCAACTTTTATGTGTCAAATAAAGAGAAAATATAATATGTCGGTAGTAGGGATAAAACTAAAAATATCATGTTGCTTTTCATTGTTTTCTTTACACAAACTCTGGCTAATCTGGCATTTCATGTATATCTCACTAATATAAAACCGTATTTCAGCTAAAACGGAATTATACGACAGGAACCACAATTGACAATGTGTACTTTAGTGCTTTCATATTTTCCAGCTTGTCTTATTTCCTCGAGAACAAAATAAAAAAATTATCTCGTTCCAAACAAAATCTAATTTATAGTCCAAACTTGAGTCTGCCTACAGGAATTCTGCGATAAAGCAGAGTTAAATCCCAGGATTGGTGCACAAAATTATAATTAATTTACTCATGTTTTCATATTAGTTTAACCGTGTTCCGTGAACTCTATCATGAAAAATACTGACAGATTATTGTACTGACAGACGTTGAGCAAAGTGCTTTAGAAGAAGCCAATTTATAATGTAGCAATATTTTTTTGCAATTTTTGTGTGATGACATACATACCCATGAATGAAAAGTCAATTAATCAATGATTTAAAAACACTCCTTAGATTATGCGACTTTTCTTCAACTTTTATTTTCATTTTGTAATTCCGAGCGAGTGCCGCATTCCTGCGAAAAGTACAACTCCTTTATTTTTTCTCTGATGCGTTTTCGAATAGCCAGCGGAATATCCTCATCACAGAGTTTAACTATTCTAACATTTGCGTTGCCACTTTCTGCCTCGTCATCCAAATTGACTGGACAACTTTGCTCCTTGGTTTTGCGAAAACAGTCAAAGCACCGGCGGCGCCGTCGGCTGGCAGGAGGTGGGCTGCTCTGGCCTAATGTTGGCGTTGGTGAGTTGGCCGCACTACTACTGTTTCCAGCGGCACTGCTAATTGCTCCATCCGTAACCATCTTAGGATTAGCTCCATCCGTTACCGGCGGTTTGGCTCCAGTTTCACTCCCGCTTTTACTACTACTGCTAAAACAGTTCATGCACCAGGTATCCGTTTCTGGCTCCTCCATTTCAGACTGCGATGTTTGCCGAACTGGTGGTGGTGACACCACAAGGTTCTGTTTTACGACGAGAATTTCCTGAAGGCGACCGATTGGGAACGTCTTTAGGAGAAAGGTTTCTAATAAATTTATTTCCCTGAGTTGGGTTTTCGTGCTACTTATACGACCCTCTTCCCTCAAAGCCTGGAATAAAATAAAGTTTGGTAAATGTAAAATTTAATAAAAAATAGCAACAAATGTTTTTTAATCCAAATTATTTGTATTTTGTATAGTTTACTCCAGCGTACCATAACATCGTTCACCAAAATACCAATCAGTAAACCAAGCAGCACAACTGGCACAACGAGAATCAGAATTACAAACATGAACTGGGTGAAAGCCGGAAATGGGACTTCCTGCTCGGCCTTCTCGTCGTAGAATAGGTCGTCATAATTTGCCTCGCCAATCAAGAATGTCAAATGCTTAACAAATCCATAATACTGGAATTCCTCTTTCTTTTGTTTAAAAAATGTAAAATCAAATTTAAACTTTTTGGTCAGAATGATCATAGTTCTAAATGGAAATGCAATTTCTAGAAAATAATATTTTCATACTTTCGGAAGTAAAATGGCAAAAGAAGCCCAAAATGCTACCAGAAGGCATCCGTACACTCCGAGGAAGTAGAAACTTCGCTCTACCACCTGCAAAATTTAAAAAATGATTGCACTTGTATTTTCAAAAGGATATTGTGCCAATCTTTTTCCAAATGTATGACATGATATGTAGTCATACCTTTTGCAGCATTTCCATGTAGATGCCATATCCTGGAATTTTTCTCAGTTGGGCTAATATCAGTGCAAATGCAAATAAGGCGCTGACCTAAATGACAAGCAAACAATAATGAATGTTT
>JAANSN010002698.1:0-22398 GCA_036850665.1 Dicranocentrus wangi
GCATCGGTTACAGCACGAATGACTACACCGTCTTTGTCCATTACATAATGGTCTATAAAATATTAATATGACATCGCATGAGTAATAGTGGCACCCAGATCCCAGTCGTATTCAATCAATTTTTCGTAAAGCCAGAGCTCCGAGATGGACAGTGTCAGGATGCCCCGACCCTTCTAATACGAAACATTTCCTTTCGCTTTCCAATTCCATCCACCATTATCCACTCGACACATCATATAACATGCTTATATTTTTGGATTCTAGTGTGCTTTTCATATTTTAGATTTACGCCGATCGATACCGCTTATTTACGCTATTGGATTTTGGATTTAGACATATACAAATGCAATGATTACAATTGTTGCATGCCGTGCCGTTTTTTAGACTTTCCCTTCCTCGTACCAGGAGCACGGTACACGTTACACACGTAATAACGCAAGCTTTATACACTCCTGAATTTTATTTTTTAAGCACGCTGTCAATATAATTCTTACCACTGTTGATTATTATCCTATGGTCTTTCTTCCAGTCCACCTGAGGTTCAGGATCCGCTTTAACGCGACATTTAACTTTATAATCTTCCCCTTTGATTGCGTGTTGGCTTAAAGGCGCATCCTCAAATGTAATTGGCACTGTGCGATCAAAACAAAAATTATACCAGTTTTATTTGACGCAATATTTCCTACAAATGCTATTACAATTAGGTAGGAAAAATCATGGACATACCAAAGGCACGAATTGTGAAGTCCGTTTGTAGTTGTTCAGAGTTGGCATAATTAGCAGTACATCTATATGCTCCTAGATTCTCTTCCTGGAGAGACGTAAAAATTAGTGTAAGCGA
The DNA here is from genome assembly GCA_036850665.1 of Dicranocentrus wangi. NCBI lineage: Eukaryota > Metazoa > Arthropoda > Collembola > Entomobryomorpha > Entomobryidae > Dicranocentrus > Dicranocentrus wangi. Next base: position 842 of record JAANSN010002698.1, read on the forward strand.
ATTGGGCTGATCTCGCATAATCTCCACTCTGAAAGTTTGAATAATTAATAAAACCATTACATTTTTCGAATTTTAGGAACTATGAGGTACGGAACTGACCATCATTGGTAGATTGTAATTTATGAGCAAGTAGAATAACTACAGAAAAACATGCCAGGTATGTATATCATATAAACTCCTATTTGAAAGGAATTTTCAGATAAATTAATTCAAGCGAAGAATGCGCTCAGAATTTATTCCCTTCATTAACCGAAATTCATAAAATATCGAATTCCGATTATGAGAAAAGTGATAGTGATTGATTAATGCAACATGGCATTTTCATGGATATATGTACATACGCAGACAGACAGGAAAGCATTTGAATTAAAAGTTCTTAAATTATTTACGCTCACGACACAACGACCACTGTATCACTCATCATACCTTCACCACAACAAAATTGATAGTAAAAAATTCGAAACAAACTTCAACATGCTATGCTATACCTTGGATCTGTCAGCTCGATAGCGCGTCCATCAGGCCACCACCATCTAAAGTCGCTAAGGCGTTCTGGAACTTCTACGTTCGCGACACACGTGAAGATACTGGGTTTCCCGAGGGCTCTCTGATAAACTCGATTTCTTGATACTGGCACAATTGTCAACGAATTGCCGTCCGTAGCTTCAATGTCATGACACATCACACATAAACCTGAAACGCACAATATAATGACACGGATTTGGAAAAAGAGTTGCTTTATGCTTAAGTGAAAGTGACGATAATATTTTCTATTTCATTATCACATTCTCTCATAGCACATCTACTAACTTCCCACAGTCATTTCAACAATTTCAAGCATACTTGCACGGTGCAATTCTTGCTCGCATGCTTCTTCCAACATTTTACCCGCTTGAGTTTCCATTCCATCCAGAGATCTGAAGAATCAGAATGCATTGTTCATGCATACGAAGCGAATGAATGAAGCTGGAGAGCAAATAAAATTATTCCACAGTCTGAAAAGACGGGAAACTCAGCATATCGATAACTACGAGAAGTGAATCTGAATAGACGGGAAACTCAGCATATCGATAACTACGAGAAGTGATAACGCATGGATCGACCAACATAATCAGTTTAAGAGTCGTCACTGTCGTCATAAATAATTGGTTTCTGTCTCCCATTCTCTGCCGTGCGTCGCTTGTCTACTGTTCTCTGACCAACTAGTACATTTCCCTAGTTCGATTTGTTGTTTCCTAATCTCGTATCGATTGTTTTCATAAACGGTGGTTTAGATGCAAGTACTTATAATTTTAGTTTATATGCATTGATTTATATTAATTAGATTTAATGTATAGCAAATACAAGGTGATGAAAGCATTCAAAAGTACTAAAATTGGCATACATACATACATTAATGTAAGGAATTTTCTCTGTTATTTCGATTTCCTCAAACATCAAGGAACGTTAACAAAGTAGGTACTGCCAATAAAAATTTAATGATAGGAACTGGAGCCGGTCGGTTTCGGTGAAACAACAGCGCTATTGTTATTTGGAATTGGAAAGATTTCTGCTTTGCTGCAAAGTTCACCATGCTTAACATTTATTACTATCAAGCAAAAAACTGTACAATTCACCGAATTACGACGCTAAAAAGTTTAAGCGTCAGTCAAGAACATGACATGACCCACTTTGGCCATTTTTACGAATATACAAGTAAAAAACTGTTTATTGTCCTGCCGTTGTTCTCATTGTTTTCTCCTTCACTCATGTACGTATTGTATTCCAGAGAAAGATCCAAGTAAGATTCTCCAAGCAAATCATGTCCAATTGCAGTCTACACTTGAAAATATACAGCAAAATATCTTGCTGCTAAACGTGAAGCTTCTTCTTCTTTCATATTAAGTTTCATATCCAAAGTAAGCATATTTTGTAATCAAATGACATACTTTATGCCATCAAGTGTGTGTCTATGTTTACGAAAATAATCCTATGTCCAGTTAACTATCTGCTGGCGACATACCGCCAGACATAATATAGCGATCATTGGAAAGAGTAAGAATATAGCTCTTCTCCATTCTAGCATTGGCATCCTACAGACGATAGCATTGATGATGAAAGTGAGTTTTATCGAAATTCCTGGATCCAGGCCAGCTCTTTTATGCTTCTTTAATTTTTAAATTTCAAGTCTTGTGGCCAACAATACACGTTTTTTAACTTAAAAAGTGTCAGTATATCTACTTTCCTTGTCGCAATTTACTCCGGCGGCATAAGAAAATAATCCCTCAGATTTTAGCTGGCCACACTTATGCATGATATGCTAGAAATGAAAACTATGCAATAGATATATATAATACTACTAGAATACTAGATATGCAATAATTCTTTTACTAATCCACTCCGAAATGAATATTACAAATAATACAGAGTGAGTAGTATGAGTATGTACAAAATATTATTGTCCTAAATTGACAAAGTTAGCACTGGGATTTGAATAAAAGTAGGAGTGCATGCATGTGCAGTTTCTAAAATACATATAATAGAAGGAAACGGAATCACCCATCAAAACCAAGCATTTGGGGTTCTCCTTTCCCCTTGCAATGCGATTGTGACTACTGGCAAACATTGGCACAGAGTTGATGAATTCTGCAAAATTTATGAAGTGATGTTTGCATGAGCATTGATTTTAAGTGGATGTCGCATTGCGTGCTCATTTCCTGCATTTTCAACAATTTATCCTTTCACATGTATGTAGGTAAACAGTAAACACGACTTTCGGTACGAGGGATTGACATCCTATGAAGAGTTTTGGCTTACTACTTGCTAGAAGTGTCGCTCATGGAGCAACAAACAGAAACAGTGTGATGTTGTGGGGCAGCGGACGGACACCCAGTGTGTAATACCAATACCGCCGTTGGTTGTTGCACTCCACAACTATCCCTATATTGCCACTTCCACCTCAGGCAGTTTTTTTGTACTGGTTCCTTTTATTTCATATTTTCATAATGCAATACAATGTAAATAGGATCTCATCACTAACTTTTATAGCAAGCGCCAGCGAGCGTTCTTTTACTGCACACTTTACAGTGCTATTCAATATAAGTACTTCCTATTAGAAATGTCACGCACTCCACCAAACTTGAGATTTACCTTGCCTATCCAACAGCTTCTTGCTTATAAAAATGAAACATTATCACACACATCACAATATGGGGAGAAAGGGATCGATATCCTCCCGTGACACTCGAACTAAAAATTAAAACTATCCAACAGCTTCTTGCTTATAAAAATGAAACATTATCACACACATCACAATATGGGGAGAAAGGGATCGATATCCTCCCGTGACACTCAAACTAAAAATTAAATTTTGGGTCCGAGAGTGAGAACGGTTTTTACCTGTGCATATACTTATATGCCTTTTCGTAATGTAAATAGGTTGATAAAGTTTTCAATGTCAGACCAATGTCACAACGATTTGCGGGATTATATTAATGGTTTGTATACAAAATAAAAGTATTTACTACAATTTTCTTAGAGGTAGTTCTCAGCAATACAGCAAGTAACTTACAATTAGAATCGTGGAGGTAAAGTTTTTAAATATCACGATCTAAAAATACAGGAAATAGGCAACCCCATTTCGGGACAGGAAATGGTCAATTTTGTGCATGGACAAAAGTAACAGTGAAACCATGGGGGTGCTGGGTGCATGATTTTGTGAGATTTTAACAAGAATAAAATCCAAAACCCAGAGCGTGATAAACCCAGACACCGAGTTACGATTCCAAACTCGACAATGGTGCACTGATTTTTAAGCGATTATCTAAATGTATTTCGTTTTGAATTTTGGTGAATGCGTATAAGAACACATTTCTTAAAAACTTAATGGGAAAGAAAATTTTAAGCTGAGAGGTGAGCTACAAGCATACGAATGAATGTGGGCATGCTTAAACATTGTGTGTTCACAGGAGCCGATCATGCAAAATAGCTGAAAGCGTTTAAAATGCAGTAAAACTTGGTCTTGATCTTGATTGAACAAACAAGACTCAAGCTACGAAGCGTAAAAATAATACTTCTTCTGTATGCGGGGTTTTGGTTATTCAATTAAGGTGTTTCGTATTTCAGTGCTGTGAATTTTCGTTCGATGAAGATGAAACTTAAAGGTGTATTCCCATTTTGATAAAAAAGAGTTAGCATACGAATGGTTATCCTAAGGAATGGGGGGTAAAAAAAGTTGTATATAAACTCACACTATAGTGCATCAATCTTCAATTACATCCATCCACATAAAAGCAACCATGCAATTCAACGAGAAGAAATAAAAATTCACATCCATCCATCCCATACAATACCTCATCAATTCACATCAATTTGCGTATATGCTCCACGAACTTAACCTAATGCATTTAATAGGAGAGAAATATGTATGTAACATGTAAGCAAATTGAGAGACGTAGTTTCGGTTGTTAGTTTAGGAGAAAATTCGCGATTAATCTGAAAATTATGAATGCATTCGATTTTAAATGATTGAAGTTGGGAAAGTTATACTATTACTGCGCCATTACTATACAATTGTACATCATTACCTTTTTAAAGAAATTAATTTGGCTAATTAAATAACTAAGGATAAAGATTGATTTTTCTTACATAAAAATGTTGACATAAGGGTTATCACTGCAAATAAGCAGCATGCATCCTGGACAATGTTCTTGTCTCATCTTGAGTGCTTGAGCTTTGTAATTTTTAACTTAACGGAAACAGGAAGCATCGATGTGCTAACCGTGATTCACAATAATCCAACGCATCCTATAACAATCTTGTTCCATTCTCGCATTGCAACTTCACATACAACCGAAACATTATTTGAGTTTCCGGTCTATTTAAAACTTTTGTAAATAGTCAAAATGGATCTAAAAAAATTCCAATACAAACACAATATTTTCGGCGAAATGGATTAAATGATTTACCATTCAAATTCCTTAATTTCTTTAACTCTCTGAACGTATATTACGTTGTTCACATTAACTTTCTTGGGTGCACAACATCATTGAAGCAGTCACCAGATTTTACGGCATCATACAAATCACAAGATATTATGCACGTATGGACTTCTATTGACATTACATGACAAACATTGCATATATCAATATGTATATGTGAACGTTCAAGCAAATTCACTAAATAGAAGCGCAAAAGACTGTTGATGTCAGTAAATACTTAATTTTCCAAAGTTTTCTTCTAGCATCATTCATTATTACCTGATGCTCTTTCATGTCCCGAAAATGAGTACACATTTATCAATCACACCAATCTACATAGGATCAAATGATGGCAGAGTTGTTGTCTTGAATCTGTATTTTCAGCACATTTGGCTGCACACCTAGATTTTAGTACACAACTAGCCGTAAACAATTCATTTTAGCAAGAAGTGCAATGCAATTAAAAGTTGCAGATATAGGTACGAATTCTCACGGCACAATATAGCAATAATACATGTGTATTATACTCTTTAGTTGTCAGTAGGAAGCCAAAGTATAAAATCCTTTACCCGTACCCGTAGACAGCATACGAGCATAGCATGCAGCGTAACATAATTCCGAACTCTTTTATTTTATTTTTTAATCGGAGCAGAGAATACCTTTCTTCATGTGCTATTTGTTACTGTCCCACTCCGTATAATTGTCGCGGACGACACTCAACCGAAGAGCTCAATGACCTTGGTACTGGTGTATGATCCTTAATTGTGGAAGTACTATTCTGCAGATTCCTCCGATAGGATCTGCATTGTTAAACGGGAGAAGGGTGAAAAAGAATGGCAGGTATAAAAAACCACTTCTTCTATTACAACGGCAACATGGTACAGACGCAGCACTACCACTTGCTAACGCCAACTTTCAGCAGCAAGCTCCCAAACTGCTTTTTATCTGCTAGAACGGCAGAAACAAGACTGAACGAAATTGGTGGATGTGGACGGAGAAACGATGTTCGTTTCGCAGTACACACATGAAAGAAGGGAGTAAGAAAAAGGGTTGTTTGCTCGTCTTGGTCTATTTTATTAAAAGCATCTCTCGTGAGGAGCGGTGCGTTCCTGGCATATAGAAACGAAAGCTTGCATGGTGTTGTGTTGTGGGTTTAGTGAGATTGATGTTTTAGTGAGGTTTTCCATGCTGACACACAGATACTATATATAATATAATGAATGTGAATGTACTATCGGAATAGGCATACTTGATAGAATTATAATTCATATGCGCAGTAATACATAACATATAATGTGCATCAATGCTTGGTACTGGTACACACATTACCTGCAAAGTTGTACAAGTGCAACAAATAAAAAACCTCACCTGTATGATCTGCTATGCTGGTGCCACTGGCACTGGACACGGACGAAGATTATTCTGTATGAGCATCATGGGGTATTGTTGTTTCGACTCGGTACCACAGTGCCCTCGGGGTTGAAATGAAACTATTTTTTATGATCGTAGAGCGTAGCGTAGAGCATGAGAAGATCTAATAATGTAAGCATCGGCAAAGTTACGGATTGACAATGAGTAAGGATTAGGGAATAGGGAAGGATACAATGGAAGAACTTTGTTCGTTAGTGTGCTAGACATTACAATATATACATGTCATGTTATGTGTTCGCATCTGTGGGCATATGAACAAAAGTTTCATTGTTGATGTCCGTTGCGAAACTCATGGAAGATTTCAAGTGACAGCTTGAACTTCGACAGACAAAATGGAATGTATCAATCAAAATGCATTTACAACAGGAAGGATAGATCCTGTTGTGGAGCTTTCGCCGTATCAAAAAACTGTGGTTTATTTAGTCCATATAAACAGCTCCCAACTTGTTGGTTTGAATGAGTGCTATTTGGATGAAACGATCTGACGCAAAAAGACCTATCTGCGTATAATCTAACAGGGTTTTGCATCCTCATATTTCATGCAGGTGGTTTCCTCAAATACAGAATTGTAATTAGGAAATACATTGGAAATGGGAACGTCATTGCTAGCAAAGTACTTACTATATTGCTCATAAAATGCTATTATGATTTTGTGTTACTCATTCTTGGCCTCAAACAAATTAAAAATAACAAAACAAATAACAAAAACCAACAATCAAAATTATGGATTCCATTTACTTTTTTATTTAGGTTTTATTTGTCGAATCTGCTACTTCAAGTCTCAAGCACGGACTTTCAAAAGTAGGTAATGATGATACATATTATGTATTATATAGTTGCTAATAAAATCAATAGATTTATGCAATACCTTTGGGTTGTTAATTTTCTTAAATTATTAGCAAACGTCATCATTTTTACATTTTTGCTTATCATCACAAACCGACTACATGGTTATGTGCATACACGCAACAATGATTTATCAGTTGATTGCATTATGACTAAAATATTTAGCATTAACATTAGCTTCAGTAATTACAGTCAGTTCCTTTATATTTGCAATTAATAGGTATAGGTGTAGTAAGTCTCATAAGTTGTATCTATCATCGTAAGTTAAAGGGTTAGAGGATTATAATACTAGCGACAACAGCGATAGCTGTAATAAAATATTAAACGAAAATGGTTTCCACATATTACTGTTGTCTCTCAACTACAAAAAATCGATACTTAGTAATTTTACAGTATAAAAACACAAAAATTGAGACAATAAAATACCAAACGTACGCCATAAAACTTATTGGACTGGTTGCTTAAATCAACCGAAACATTACAAAAATCCAAAATTTACATGTAAAACTTCACACGTGTAAACTGAAACGGTTTCAGCAAAACGATAGGTCCGGAAAACACAATATCATTTGCCACTAACCAGAAGCGTAAATGCTAGTTAAATTTAACAAAGGAGGCGCACAAGAAAACAGCACAATAAAAATTTGTCTTTCAAAACAGTACATACATAATCATATAAATACATAATATTATGGTAATGATAATCCAGGTAAATAAGTATTATTTGCTGATGGAAACATCAGCGTAGAAACCCCTTCTGAATGTCTGTACAACTACGGTACATTTTTGGTATCACAACATGGTCGTATCAAATTAATGAAAATGTTATCATCATGATTCGATTCGTCCATTCACATTAAGCGACTAGTAATGGTTCATCGTCGGAGAATCCTCTAATCACAGGAGAATCTTGCTCCTCTGTTATATAAGACACAATAATTTTAAAAATGAGACTACATCCAACTTTAAATCACAATCAATGTATAATTTTGATTAACGGTAATGCTACTCACCGATAGTTTGTTGAAATGTAGCAGCTCCAGAATGTGAGCTGTAGTGTGAACTGGCGAAGTTCAAGAACGACGTTTGAAGCCTCTTGTGTCTCACAATAAATATTCCCAGGACAGCAACCAACAACACAATTACTACAAGAACGGTTGCAGTAATAGCGAAAGCGCTCTTGCCAGGAATAACGACAATCGGGGAGGCTCCACCGGTTTGTTGAATGATGATTGGACTTGACCTTGGGGATTCCAACCCATCTGCATCCTTTACACTTACCGCAGCATAATAAATCCCGTCATTTTCGAATTCTTCAAACTTGAAACTATGATCTTGAGTCTGATACGTCTTCGCGTCAGTAAAATTCTCGTCTTTACTTAGCCACACAACGTATGTTTCTCTAAAATGTTAGAAAATATTATAACGATAAATAACAGTTCAACAAACAACAACAACAACATTACATCGATTGGTTACTTACGCTCCTTTCTTTTTAACCAGATTTGGGAGATTTGGTGGAACCCAATAAATGGTTAATGCCGGACACTTGGAACATTCTTGAATTTTTTCGGGAAATGGGATCGGGAGTCCATCAAAGAAAACTGGAGCTGATGGCTTGCCACCTTCTACGCTGCTAGAGACAGTCAACTGATAGCGTCCACCATACTGGAGGTTAAGCATATGTGACACACTAGAATCCATGGAGTTAGCCACGTTACTAACTCCGTACGAAAGATTATGTGTCAACTCCACAATAGTTATCTGAAAATTTCAAATCACGTTTAGACATAGCAATCCTTAATAGGGACACATACACTCAACGATATTAATTTTGAACTCCTCATACATTGTAGCTCAGCGCTTTTTCCATTACATCACAGGGTGCTTTCCATGTCACCGTAATTCGAGGTTCGCCATGCTCTGTATGCTCAACCTTCACAGATTTTGGAGGCGCTGTTGGATTCATCTTTGTTGATAGCTGAAGTGGCTTTTCTGTTAAAGGTCCATAGCCTTTTTCGGTTATCAACCCGATGTCAAACAAATAGTTTTCGCATGCTTCCAATTGCGTAATCTCAATTTGAGTCAGGCGGGTTATGATGCGAACTCCTTCAAAACCAATATTTAAGTATGATCATAAACATTCGACGCAGTAAATAAACTCTGATTTTCAAACGTAACTTACGTTTTTCGGAGATTTCTTGAACTGTCTTTCCGTAGTAAATTCCATACTGGGGACTGACTCCATCAAGCTTATTTAATTGCTTCCAGGATAATTTGACAATTCCGCTTGGCGCAGCAACGCCGTTTAGCCCTTCTACTTTAGGCAATACCGATCCTAAAAAATCAAACGTTAATGTTTTAATTATTTACATTAGCAATAAGTCGTAGTTAACAATTTAATTAACTGCTATCTCAAAATACCTTTAGTAGTAAATGATAAAGAGCGAGAGGCACCATGCATGCCCCGGTTCCGTGGAATTACAGAGGCTCGATACCAGTGTTCCTGAGGCTAATTTGTCAACTACAAATTCGCAAATTCATATACATTGAGTCATACACGTCATCGTGATTTAACAGGCTTAAATAACATCTACGTTCGGAGGAAATAATTATAATTAGGACATATATTTATTCTTACATTCAATAAATTTTTGGTTGGTCGTTGTTGAATTTCGAAATTTGTATACGCTAGTAGATGCATCAGTTTCCAGTAAAGCTGTATAAGCATCTACATTATCATTAGCAGGCTCCCACGAGATTTTAGCCGAATTTTCAGATAAATCTAAACAATTGAAAATTATACATAGTTTAAATATTAAGTCCACTGATATTGTATTATATGTTTTGTTATTGGGCTGGAATAATTTTTACCGGAAATTTTCAAGTTTTCAAGAATTGAGACTTCGCCATCATAAACATAGCTCTTAACGTCAGAGCTCCTTCCTTCTCCAAACGCATTCTCAGCCGTCACCCAGAATGAGTAATTAACACCTGGCTTGAACACAGGATCGCTTTGTTTATTAGACAAGATCAATAATTCTTTATCCGAATCGATTGCAACTGGAGGCACGGGAGGCTGGAAGTATACTTTATACAGCTTGATTCTACCATTTGGAGTATGTGGTTTTTTCCAAGATATGATCAAGTCTTCAGTTGAGTTTTGACTGATTTCGACATTGAAAGGTGGACTTGATTCTGCTTCAGAAGTTGTAACGTTCAAATACACGTATGGTGAATAAGGAGGCTTCTTTCCGTCCACAACATAAACAGTAACGGTGTACCTCTTGTATGGACTTATTGTAAGTTGATTTGGACATCTTTCCTCTTTTTCATTGCCGACCTTGAATGATCTTGATTTTACTTGAGTACAATTCCAGCACGTAGCAGATTCAATTTCACACACCTCCGGTATGAATTCTAGTTTCTTTCCGCTTGGAATACTTGGTAACCACCAATCTACTTTAAACCATGTTGAGTCAATTTCATGTACTTCAATTCCTTGAACTTGGTAAACAGGTTCGTAGTGTGGTCCGCAAACATTTGGATCTTCATCTTCGGCATTTATACAGTCCGGCTGTCCATTACACATCTTGAACATTGGTATGCATTCATCGGCAGAGCATGCATAGTAGCCCTTATTACATTTAACTTTCGTGCTTGGATTCTGACAGTACAACTCATCCACTTTGTTAGGACAGTTTGGTACGCCGTCACACCATTTAGAAATGAGGACACAGGCTCGCGTATCCCCACATCTTTTTGTGTTTGATGGGCAGCCTCCGCTAGTAGAGTTATGACACGCCGCTTCATCTTCCTTTCCAACGCAATCAGGGAACCCATCACATACGGAATAAGCTGCAATACATTGTCCATCGTCGCACCTCCAATGATCCATTTCGCATTGAGAATGGGGTGGTTCAAGAGTTACAGTTGTTGGTTCATCTTCTACCTCTTTGCACCCAAACTCGTCGCTTCCTATGAGTTTTTTAATTAGACAAAAATTACATTGTATTGTTTAATTAGAGTTTGCATACAATATATGAATGCACAGTGTGTACATTGTACACTTGTTGTTCTATTGTTCAGAATACTTACCATCTTGGCAATCTTTAACACCATCACATTTCCAATAGATTGGAACACATTCTTTGGAACCAAGGCATTCAAACATTTGACTCATAGCGGAACAGTTTACTTGATGAAATGGATTAACAGGCGTAGTAGGAGTGGAAGGAAGTGCGGGACAATCCTTGTGTTCGTCCGACCCATCCGGACAATCCTTATCTCTGTATGAATAAAAATAAAATAATCACAAATTATTGTTTGTTTCTAAATCAAACTCATCAAGCTTATTTATTAGGTATAATTTCTCCACCTACCCGTCACACTCCCACGTTTTCATCACGCAGTGTCCGGATTTGCACGAAAATTTCCAATCAGGGCATTGTCTCGCCGTACAGTTCAACTCATCCGCTCCGGTATTGCAGTCGTTCTCAAAATCGCACAGCCAGTCCGAAGAGATGCATTTTGTCTCGTTAGGACATTTGAATTCAGTTGACAAGCATGTTAACGTTTCATTTTTGTGAAACTCTGTGCAATTCAATTCATCGCTATTATCCATGCAGTCGTCATCCTCGTCACATCTCCATGATTTCAATATACACCTTCCATTGGCACATTGAAAATGTTTCTGCGTGTCGCATGCATTATGGTTTTCGCACTTTTCTTCATCAGAAATATCTCCCGAACCGCAATCATGGTCGAAATCACAGACAAAGGACTTGGGAATACAACGTCCACTAATGTTGCATTTAAACTCGGATGGATCAGTGCAAACCGCTGTATCGCAGTTTTCCTCATCGCTGTTGTCGCCACAATCATTTTCCCCGTCGCATCTCCAAGCGTTTATGATACAATAGTTGGGATGGGAAGCACACGTGAATGTCTTCCCTTCTTCGCATTTTGACTCGCATGTTCCACTACTATTAGGAAGTTTACCATCAGGACAAATACAGGTGTCATTTTGTTTCATAAAACCATCAGGGCACATGCAAGTGATGACACGGTCCGGCTCCGGACTCACCATACAGAGGTGACTACAATTTGACTTGTTGCAAAGATTTTCTCCCTGTTGCATACCTACTCCATATACTTTTAAATCCATTAATCTGGGAAGGTCTCCTTTGATCTGAAAGATAGTGTTGGGGCTAATTGTTTTGTCATTCTGTGTTGGAGCTCCATATATTCCCCGGGTTGTCCAGTCATCCCAATAAACTGTGCTTTTGTAAATGCCAACAGCAAACGGATGAGAAATCTTCACGTCTGTTTCAAGGACAATCTTCACATCGCCTCCATTCAAATCTGCTGTCATCATACGATCCAAGTTTGCGTCCACCCAATATATCCTGTTTGCATTATAATCCAGGGTGATTCCATTAGGCCACTTTACGGTAAGTTGGGTATTTCCTCCAGAATTGCCATTTGAAATTATTTTTGTAACATTTGAACCATCAAGATGTGCCCTGCCTATGCAAGGATTTTGAGTCGACCAATCAGTCCAGAAGATGTAACCCTTTCCAGGATGAACAGCGATTGCCCTTGGTTTCTCCACCTCTGGTTTTGTTAGCAGTCGCTTGCGCATTCTTCGATGGAATCCTGAAGAGACGCCATCCGTTCTAATGACTTCAATTTTGGATCCTCCCCCGTCGGAAAAGTATAAGTTGTTAGACATCCAGTCAAACGCAAGCCCTTCAACTGAAACCAGATCCGAAGAAACCAATACTTCTGGAGAACTCTTTCCGTCTAGGTGGAGTCGCATTATGGTTTTGTGCTTGACATCTGACCAGTAGATGCAGTTGTTTTTTAAATTAAAGTCGACTGCGATGGCAGCACCGACTCTCGCCAAAGGTAGTGTTTCAACGCGTTCCAAGTGATTTAAATCTATTCTCAACACAGAATCCCGCTTGGCGACAAGTAAGAATTCAGGTTCTTCTTTGACTTCACAGGGTATAGTTTCAGGGAGATACTTTTCCACCCACTTTCCTTCTTCACAGGTGTCTCCAGGAACTTTTCGATAACCTCGTGTTTTATTGTAAAACCTTTCCGAAGGCTTGCACCATTCCGCTTTGACACCAGGAGATGATTCGCTGTTGTCTTTGACACAATTTTTCTCTTCCGATTTTAAATCCTCATTGTATCCAAAATCGCATTCGAAATCGGCTCGGCTACAAGCGCATGTTTTATTCGTTACTGGTCTTACATATTCTTGTCCATTGTAACATTTGTGAGAGGGGATTCGTCTGTCATAAATCTCCTTGCGACCTAGCAGACACGGCCGATCTGGTTTACTATCCCAAGGTGACCATTGTTTGTAGTCTTCCTTTGAACAGTTTCGTTCAAATACATCTCTAAAATCTACTTTTATCAGCACCCAAGTATGCCGGGTTGTGTTTGCCTTTGCCACCGATCCAAATATGAAGAAAACTGTCGTGTTTTCCCCAGGTTCTGTCATTAGCCCCATGATTCTAACTTTTTCTTCATAGAATTTGTATTTCTCCCAGGTTTCGCCTTCATCAATGGAATATACTAATTCATTCGTATCGTCCCCTATTTTGTACATCTTGGTTGCAACAATTATTCCCCCGTGATCTCCAAAGGCATACTGGTAATTGCCTGGTAGAATCTGCGGGAAAAAAGGATTATCGTTTTACAATTCTGAAACAATGAAATGGTAATATCTCTCTTTTTCTTGCTCCACCTGACGCCATGTGACAGCTCCGTCAGTAGATAAGAATACACCCAAGTGACCCTTTAGCGTTGTATTCACTGTTCCAGTAGCCAAAACTAAGCCAACAGCAGATTTCTTCGTAAGTATGGGGACAGCTCTTGTACGAGGATACAGCTCACTCAAACGCTGACTAATGTGTAACGAGCAGTTGCTTACAGATTTCTAGTAGTTTAAAAAATACAATTCAGCATCAACAAAGTTCATCATAGAATCGTAGTTTAACCTAAAATAGTCATATACGTTGTTTCAGAAACGACAGGAGATAATCTCCGCATCAAGAAGGTTCAAATCCAGTCTCCACATAGTCTGAATTGAGTTATGAGACATGACGTCCCACCCTACAAATTGCACTGATATCGCTGACCATGAGGTTTTCCCAATTCTTGTCCTATCTTTCGCCTCAGCTATTCTTCCGTAGGCGGAAAAAACTTCGCGTCCCCAGCTGGAGATAGGACAAGAAGATCGGCACCGCCTTTTTCTCTTACCTCACTCCCTGATTACAGAGTTGCCCGGCTAGAGCATTTTGTGGCCCTTCTCTCAGACCTTCCCGAGGGTAAGTGAGCAACCACAGATTTGGCACTCTTTCGTGACCCCCTAGTTGTAGGCGTGAAACTGGAAACATGATCCCTTCTATCGCTCATTTCTCACACTGTCCACCTCATCATTTGTACACGGGAATTCATTCGTAAACAAAAACAAAGCTCAACGATACTTACATACTGACAATATATTGGTCTTCCGTCATGTTCGAATTCGGGAGGATTCAGTACTTGCCACTCCGCTCCTTGGTCGAATGTGATTAATGAAATAACTTCATTCATGTTAAACTTCCCACTGGCAACTGTTGATGGTTTGAGTTGACTTGCAATGTAAACACCTCTGAGACCCTCGACATGATGTAAATCAACAAAAGCCTCGGAAGCAACATCACTATAGACAGATCAACATATATTTCCACAACATAAGAATCCTAGATCCGAAGCTTTTAATAACTATGATACCTTTAATTTTCATAGGTAATATCAAAGCGTAATGTTTGTAAGAGAGAGAAGCAGCAGTGAGAGCGACGGTATTATGCAGCTGTGGTAATATTACTAATAATTAAAATATATTATAGTTACTTAAGCCAAGACTCCGACCACGTTACGTTCGGCTTGAAATAAAGGATTCGTTCTAAACTCAATGAGAACTTTGGATCTTCATCAGGATTCATGGGAAAATTTCCAATGTAAAGATTGGAAATGCTTTCATTTTGAACCGCACAAACGAAAATCTACGGAAATGTCAGCAAAAATATTCATTTCAGTCACAACATTATCATTGATTGGCCAAACTTCAATATAATATCAGATAATCCGATCAGGAATAACGTATTTGAAAACTCACCTGACCATCCGCTGAGACATCTGCCACAAAAAAGTGCTTTATTGGTTGATTAGAAGGGAAAATGGCTTGTCTGAACTTCTTTCTCCCGTATGATATCAGTAGATCGTACGAACCCTACAGAAGTGCACACAACGCTTAGAAAATACGCCCCTGACATTCAATTCAAGCCTGTCATTAAGCGAATAACAGAATTAAGAGTTTTTACGTTTTCCTTGGGTCTGGTTGCGAACATGAAGTCATCTTTAATTTCGAACTCCTCAACGCTCGAAATGATTACTTCGGTGTCTTTAAGATCCAAAAACATGGAGTCTGATTTAAGAATAACTGATCTTTCCCCGGGTCCAGGTCCTTGCTCTTCTCGCTGTAAATACAAGACTGCTGGCATCACTGATTCGTCCCACGACAATGATTTCACACGTTCCTGAACCTTAGTCCACGTTTTCCCAAAGTCAATTGAGACCCACATCTAGCATAAAAGCAAACCATTATTAATCGATTGTCAAATATGTAATACTTGTAATCATCTACTGGCTACAATTAGAAAGATGCACTTCAGTAATTACCTGCTTATTTTGCGTTGATTTTTCATATGCCACAATATTGACTTCGGAATGTGGATCAAATAAAATTTCATCCGGGACGAATTCCACCTTGTTTGCAGTAAATGTGGTTCCATAATTATTTGTTACAAAAATGTATTTATTTTGAACATCCGTAAATGCAAACTGCAACACAAATTTTAAAAACGTTAAACTTCCAATTTACCACGCATCTTCCACACCACCAGTGTAGAAATATGTACCACCGTCAATAATTACATTTAGAGTTTAAACCATTCAAACAACAGTGGAATGTTAAGGAATATCAACAAAATGTACTGAGGGATGCAACGTGCATCTTACATGGCCATTGTGTGAAGGATGATTGAAAAATCCTTCCAGTATAGGCAACGGCGTGCTGCTGTTGCCTGTACCGCCATCAGATTTTGGTAGCAAAAGAGACGTGGCATTGGAGAAGGAGCCGCCGTAGTCCCGTGAAACCCATAATGCAGACGACCCATTTGAATTTACATCCTTTGCCAAGCATAATATCACATCTTTGCCTGCCCAGAAAACAAGTAGTTGGTTGTGAGTGTCGTTCAGAGGTACCTACAAAAATATACAAACGAAATTTCTGAGTAAAGGGATTTACTCTCTGTACGAATGTACGAACATATAAATTCTGTACCTAGAACATTCATAGAACATGTCATATCACAAAAGTACTCCATATTACTTTGTTGATTTTAAAGTAAAGTATAATCCTATAAACTAAGAAATGCTGTATCTACAAGCAGGCTGCTGCCAATCGTTTCTATATTTAACCTATACTCTTTTATGAGCTACTGAACTTTGCACCTCAAATATTGTATACTATTTTTGTTATTATCGCATTTTGTCAAGTGTCAGTAAACCCATTTTAAATTTTGCTGCAACTGCATAGGTATCTTCCTCCATGCAAAACAAATATCTTGGAATTTCAAATCTAGATTTCTCCGTCTCCCTTCTAAAATGTTTGGCAAATATTTCATTACAATATACATGAATAATGCAAATGTAAATTAAAATTAAGTATAGTTTATTCATTCTGCGGTGCGGCATACCATAATAAAAACCAATATTAGAACTTTTACATTCATAAATAAAAGGAAAGTAACAAAAGTGATAGTTTACGGCCGCAATTAGGTATACTCTTCTCATAAATAAATATTAAGAGTTCCTGCCAACGTATGTAACATAACAAAAAGCTGAAACATGAGAGTTGCTAAACTTCTTCTGCTTAGCTCATCTCCAGCAAAATTGTAGATTTTTTCCTATTACTGCCTATTAGGTTTTAAATTTTCAGTTTACATTATCTAACTCGAGAACTCGATTGAGGGTTTTCTCTTTCCGTGACAAACAAGTGATATGACTCACGATCAGTGGGAGTGAGACTGATTGTAATCGTAAGTCATTAACTAAAATTGAAATTATTAATAAAAGGTCACAACTAATTTAATTAATAGTGATGCAGCCTTCAGTCGTGCATTTAGAATAAAAGGAAAAATTATAACAAATATAAAAAATCTGATGATCTTGGCCTTGCTGCTATAAGCTGAATCATCAAATTTCCAAGAAACGCAATTCCTTGTAATATAGTAATACAACATGATTTCATGATTCTATTGTATGCAAAAACTGATCCTGCCCTGCCCTATTTAGTATGTGCTGCTGACGCTGCTGTGCTATCATCTATACTTCCTTCATCCAGCGTATCCACTAGTAAATGTGAAATCTTGGAATTCAAACCAAGCCATAGATTGTCATTTTATTTGAACGGAAATAATACTTACGGCAGACGTCTTAATTTTAGAGCTTCCTGCATCGGTTTGTGCTGTATCTCGTTTTCTTAAAATATGGGTAGGATAACCTCCTTGGGACGAAACCGCATCTGCGTCCGCGTTCCAGCCCTGGACTAATTGATAAGGTTGCTTTGAAGAGATCCGGTGAACCAAGGATCCTTGGCATAATGAGGATTCGAGGAGTAACAGCGTGATAACAAGGCATTCAATGCCAAGTATCAATCTTGACACGATGCGTTCCATTCCTGGCATTCTTTTAATGTTTTAAGATTGAGACATATGTCATTTCTCCCTCCGATATTTGCTGCCACCTTTATTCGCTTTCTCGGGCTTCGGGATTTATTTCGCTAGAAATAATTATTTTTAAAAGGTTTCAAGCATACGTTCGATACGGGTGAAGGGTGGAAAATATTCAATATTGAAACAATTTCACTACGGTATTGACCACTGTTCACTGATAGATAAATCAACTCCCAAACACACGTGTCAGGAGAAAGGAAAGCTGAGAAGTGATAACTAACTGTCAGATCCTTTAAATTAAAAGCTTAAAAGTACACACATGATACAGCGCAGTACCTAATTACGAAATGCAATTTAATTGTCTTTATGCTTAGCAAAAATCAACTGATACTTCATGCTTCTCTCTCACTCACGACCAGTTAGTCAGTCAATATAAATTAAGGTATTATCACAACTGAAGTTACAAATCTCCATCCATATCCATATTCTTAAAAATCAATAATAAAAATGAAAAAAAATGCCCACAAATGAACAACTCAGCGGCTGACGGGATGCAACTTACTAGCTACGTATACCACACATTAAATGGAAAAAAACTACTTAAGTGACCAAAGTGGGCGTATTCAGTTTACTTTTGTACTTTGCAGTAGTAATCAATATCAGTTGTTTGTGGCTCCAGTAGTACTACAAAGGTAGGTATACAAAAGGGTTAGTTATATTATAAACGTTCATGTCACATCACATGATGCATGCACAACTTGGATGTTTTTTTCTATTTGCTAACATTTTGTTTTGTTTCACGCAGTATTGTGGCGTAGGAAGATGGTCAATGGTAAATAGATAAGGAAAGGATAAATATCTAATACCCCATATGCATCGCATCGCATGACTATGACTTTGAACTACCATAAATGCTAGTCACCATTTTTGCAGCTACTGCTACTCCTATTTTTTACACTAACTATCATTATGCCGTCTAGTCTTCACCATCAACCATTACACAACAAAAGAGCTCATATCGACGTACTTACTTATGTACAGACAGAATCATACATACCTACCTTTTCTATTGTTGCTAATACTTTTGCATTAGCGAATTATTGATTTGATTGATAAGACGTGTGTGAATGACTTCATAAGTGACTACTTCCTCAGCCTTTTTTCAAGATCAATACTTTTGGAAGTTTTTTAATTGAAATTTTATTTTGTCACTTATATTATGTCGTCGTCTCACTCACAACAACTTGTATCTATTCTATATTATCAGTTGTGCGATGCATGCAAGGTGCAATTACCTTCAACCTTCATGAGACAAAGGAAAGGAATAATATCAGAATCAGAACAGAAAACGTTTGAGTATTTTACAAAAGTGTATTTGCCTAACCCGACGTAGTACAGCCTCCTGCTGAGCCTGTTTGTTGTAGTTGTAAGCTAGATCGGTTTTTGTGTTTCCTCACAGCAATCTGTAATGTGACTGATAATGATGATAATGCATTGTGTGTGAGTGAGTGCTTCTCTGTTCCAGCTTGTCGCTTCGCTTGACTAAACACTAAAGTGGCTTTTTTATCATTTACCAAAAATGTAGTATGCAGCAAACAAATATTATGGACTTGAGTCAGCAAAACACGAACGAATTGCAGGGAAACAAGGAAAAATCTTTAGGACTGCATCAGCAAACCACGAAAATAATATAATGATGGATGAGCTGACAGCAAACAGCAAATGGTTTATGGTTTCTGGAACTGAAATTGCAAATGACAGCAATATTTCTAACTTCAACCTGTGAATCGAGTGATCGAGTCTAATGGATGTTCTAACTAAATTTGCTCTAAACGTCTAACTATAAAACGATATAGGATTAAATAGAACAAAGGTTAAGGTTGAACCTAAACTTCGACCCTCGGCTCTTGTCTGGTGGATGGTTAGTAGCACCGGAATTTACACACGTTGTTAACTTGCAAATAAAAAGCACTAACTGCAGCGTTAGCGCGTTGTATTTGTAACTCAATCTATAAATGAATTTACCTAAAATATTAACCACTCCTGATACAACACATTCAACAGCAGCTCCAGAGTCCAGACGCAACTTCAGCAGTTTCACCAAACAAACAAAAGCTAAATATGAGGCTGATGAGATGACGAGATGCTGGCTTGACTGGGCCAATGAGTCAGCACATTATAATAACACACACTTAACTTATGCTGTTGTAAATGTAAGTACGTTACGTTTGACGCAGTAATCGAATTAAAAAGTTTAACTACAACTTGCAAAATTAACCTAAACAGCACTGTTGACTGTAAAAATGTTCCCGGCCCACCACCGTGCAGAACAGAACACCGAAAATGTTGAAATGTGCAGTCAAAAGAATCAATAAAGAATGCAAATATTGAAGTTTGGTTTAGGACAAACTCTACAGAATAAACAGGCAGACGATGAACATTTAATTAACGAACGACTAATCAGAGCAATAATCAGAATTTACATACCTAGTTTAGTTGATGTTGCAAAAACTCCGGTAGTTTAGTTTCTTGCTTGCTAATTGACGTTTTTCAAAGCATATTATTCTACCATCTGCAAAACCTGCTGATGGAGATGTGTAATAAAATGTGAAGCGAACACGAGAGCACACAGCGCAATACTCACATCAAGCACATATGTACATGTACATAGCATAGCACATCAATCCTGCTGAGGAGGATCGGATAGGATGACAGAGCAGTAATAGTAAGTAAAGTTTTTATCTCACTCAAGATGCATAGTCTAATTTTGCTCATCTTCTACGATCTTGGCTGGCACTGCCTTTTGGCCCTCACAGTCACAATTTAACTGTTCTACTATAAGTATTTTATACATTTTACGCCAACATATCACTACTACTTTTTATCATAATCATATCGCTGTACACATGACACATATGCATACATATCATCATGATGAGGTCCATTCAACTCCAAAATCCAAAGTTCCACAATTACACATCTCACTTCTAGTCTCAACCTCTCAACTCAACCTCAACCTCAACTCAACTCACATGACTATATGACCACCAGAAAATACACATTGTGGAAATATCATTCATTTGTTGTATTACGATCATTTAGAAGAGCACAACGTGATACTATCATTAGAATGAAGAGAGAACAAAAAATTCGACAGAATCTGGGGACGAAATTTACAGCATCGGTACCTTTCGTGAGAAGGTACTTTCATACAAAATTTCATATCTGTAGGTGGCACCACTTTGGCACAGGTAGCAATTTCTTTTTTTTGGCGGATTTTGGCGTTCTTATCAGATCTCGGGCATGTGAGGTCCGACTTTAACGTTCAATACGTCGTTCGAAAGCTAATTAATTAAACTAAAATGCGATTCTTTTCGAATTTGA
This sequence comes from Dicranocentrus wangi, assembly GCA_036850665.1. Lineage (NCBI taxonomy): Eukaryota > Metazoa > Arthropoda > Collembola > Entomobryomorpha > Entomobryidae > Dicranocentrus > Dicranocentrus wangi. The sequence goes on from JAANSN010002698.1 coordinate 22,257, forward strand.
AAATTTGAGTTTGTGTAAAAGTTATTCAAAAAATTCTGCGTTTTTTCTAAATATCTCCGAAACTGCTCAGATTTTGGGAGTAAGTCATAGAATCAAAAATGTTACCCACCTCAACTTACATATAATTCAACACCTCGCTTGT